>JAPVLO010003119.1:0-22584 GCA_027257055.1 Cephalopachus bancanus
GCACCAGCTGGTTGTCGACTGGCTATAGCCGGTTAGTTCGACTGGCTACTAGCGGTTTTGACTGGCTACCTAGCTGGTTAGTTGACTGGTTAGCTAGCAGGTTCATCGACTGGCTACCTAGCTGGTTAGTCGACGGTCTATTCAGTGGCTAATCGACTGGCTACCTGGCCGGTTAATCGACTGGCTAGTCAGCCACTTAGTCGACTAGCTATCCAGCTGGTTAGTGGACAGGCTAGTCAGCCGAATAGTCAACTGGCAACCTAGCCGGCTAGTCGAATGGCTAGTCAGCCCGTTAGTCGACTGGCTACATTGCCATTTAGTCGACATGCTAATCAGCCGGTTATTCGACTGGCTAGTCAGTCGTTTAGGTGACTGGCTAGTCAGCCAGTTAGTCGACTGGCTACCTAGTCGGTTAGTCAACTGGCTACCTAGCCTGTTAGTCTACTGGCTACCTAGCCAGTTAGTTGACTACTTAGCCGTTTAGTTAAATGGCTACCTAGGCAGTTAGTCCACTGGCTATCTAGCCGGTTAGTCTACTGTCTACCTAGATGGTTAGTCGACTGGCTATCTAGCTGGTTAGTCGACTGCCTATTTAGCCAGCTAGTCAACTGGCTATCTAGCCAGTTAGTTGACTGGCTATCTAGCTGGTTAGTTGACTGGCTATCTAGCCTGTTATTTGACTGCCTATTTAGCCGGTTAGTTGACTGGCTAGCTAGTTGGTTAGTTGACTGGCTACCTAGCCGTTATTGACTGGCTACCTAGCAGGTTACTTGACTGGTTATCTAGCTGGTTAGTTGACTGGCTACCTTAGTTGACTGCTATAAGCGTTAGTTGACTGGTTAGTTAGACCTTAGTTGACTGGCTTCTACGGTTATTTGACTTGTTAGTTAGCGTTTAGTTGACTGGCTACCTAGCCAGTTTAGTTGACTGGCTAGTTAGCTGGTTAGTTGACTGGCTACCTAGCTGGTTAGTTGACTGGCTACCTAGTCGGTTAGTTGACTGCTACCTACTCGTTATTGATGGCTATCTAGCCGTTATTGACTGGCTACCTAGCGTTCATTGACTGACTACTTAGCCGGGTTTGTTGACTAGTCTACCGGTTATTGACTGGCTTAGCGTTAGTTGACTGGCTATGTAGCCCGTTAGTTGACTGGCTAGGTAGCCAGATAGCTGACTGGTTACCTAGCCGGTTCATTGACTTGCTACCTAGACGGTGATTGACCTTGTACCTAGCCGGTTATTGACTGGCTACCTAGCCAGTTAGTTGACTGGCTATTTAGCCGGTTAGTTGACTGGCTACCTAGCCGGTTAGTTGACTGGCTAGTTAGCGGTTATTTGACTGGCTATCTTGGCGGTTAGTTGACTGTCTAGTTAGCCGGTTAGTTGACTGGCTATCTAGCCGTATACTTGCCTGGCTATCTAGCCGGTTAGTTGACTGACTATCTAGATGGTTACTTGCTTGCCTGCCTAGCTGGTTAGTTGACTGCCTATCTAGCCAGTTATATGACTTGCTATCTAGCCGATTAGTTGTCTGGCTAACTAGCCGGTTAGTTAACTGAATACCTACACTGTTAATTGGATGGCTACCTAGCCAGTGAGTCGACTGGCTAGTTATACGGTATGTTGACTGGCCACCAACCTAGTTATTTGACTGGCTAGTTAGCCGGTTAGTTGACAGGCTACCTAGGCAGTTAGTTGAGTGGCTATTTAGACGAATGGTTGACTGGCTACCTAACTTTTTAGTTGACTGGCTAGTTAGACGTTTAGTTTACTGGCTACCTAACTGGTTAGTTGACTGGCTAGTTAGACGGTTAGTTGACTGGCTGCCTAGCCGTTAGTAATTGGCTAGTTAGCCGCTTAGTTGACTGGCTACTTAGCTGGTTAGTTGACTGGCTTGTTAGCCGCTTAGTTGACTGCCTAACTAGCCAGTTAACTGACTGGCTACTTAGCCGGATATTTGACTGGCTACCTGGATGGTTAGTTGACTTGCAAGTTAGCCGTTTAGTTAACTGGCTACCTAACTGGTTAGTTGACTGGCTAGTTAGCATAGTTGACTGGCTGCCTAGCCCATTAGTAATTGGCTAGTTAGCCGCTTAGTTGACTGGCTACTTAGCTGGTTAGTTGACTGGCTTGTTAGCCGGTTAGTTGACTGGCCACCTGTCCAGTTATTTGACTGGCTTGTTAGCCCGTTAGTTGACAGGCTACCTAGCTGGTTAGTAGACTGGCTGGTTAGCCGGTTAGTTTACTGGCTACCGATACGGTTACTTGACTGGATAGTTAGACGGTTAGTTGATATGCTACATAGCTTGTTAGTTGACTGCCTACTTAGCCAGTTAGTTGACTGGCTACCTAGCCAGTTAGTTGACTGGCTAGTTAGCCGGTTAATTGACAGGCTACCTATCTGGTTAGTTGACTGACTAGTTAGCCGGTTATTTGACTCGCTACCTAGCCCGTTAGATGACTGGCTAGGTATCTGGTTAGTTGACTGGCTACCTAGCTGTTTCATTGACTGGCTACATAGCCAGTTAATTGACTGGCTATCTAGTCAGTTTGTTGACTGGCTACCTAGGTGGTTAGTTGACTGACTACTTAGCAGGTTAGTTGACTGGCTAACTAGCCGGTTAGTTGCCTGGCTTCCTAGCCCTGTAGTTGACTTGCTAGGTAGCCGGTTAGTTGACTGGCTACCTAGCCGGTTCGTTGACTTGCTACCTAGATGGTTAGTTGACCAGCTACCTAGCCAGTTATTTGACTGGCTACCTAGCCAGTTAGTTGACTGGCTATTTATCCAGTTAGTTGAATGGCTACCTAGCCGGTTAGTTGACAGGCTAGTTAGCCGGTTATTTGACTGGCTATCTTGCCAGTTAGTTGATTGTGTAGTTAGCTGGTTAGTTGACTGGCTATCTAGCCTTTTAGTTTACTGGCTAATTAGCTGGTTAGCTGACTGGCTTTCTAGCCAGTTACTTGCCTGGCTATCTAGACAGTTAGTTGACTGGCTACCTAGCCGGCTCCTTGCCTGGCTATTAGCCAGTTAGATTGACTGCCTAGTTACCCGGTTCATTGACTGGCTAGTTAGTTGGTTAATTGACTGGTTGGTTAGCCGGTTAGTTGACTGGCTTGTTAGTTGGTTAGTTGCCTGGCTAGTTAGCCGGTTAGTTTACTGGTTAGTTAGTCGGTTAGCTGACTGGTTACCTAGCCAGGGTTAGTTGACTGACTACCTATCCAGTTAGTTGACTGACTAGTTAGCTGGTTAGTTGACTGGCTAGTATCTGGTTAGCTGACTTGTTAGTTAACCGGTTAGTTGACTGCCTAGTTAGCCGGTTAGTTGCCAGGTTAGTTAGCTGGTTAGTTGACTGCCTATCTATCCTGTTAGTTGACTGGCTACATAGCCGGTTAGTTGACTGGCTAGTTATCCCGTTAGTTGACTGCCTATCTAGCTCGTTAGATGACTGGCTACCTAGCCAGTTAGTTGACTTGTTAGTTAGCTGGTTAATTTACTGGCTAGTTAGCCGGTTAGTTGACTGGCTATCTAGCCGGTTAGTTGACTGACCAGTTAGCCGGTCAGTTGACTGGCTACCTAGCCGATTTTTTGACTGGCTAATTAACTGGTTAGTTGACTGGCTACCTAGCCGGTTAGTTGACTGGCTAGTTAGCCGATTGGTTGAATGGCTACCTAACTTGTTAGTTAACTGGCTAGTTCAACGGTTAATTTACTGGCTAACTAGCTGGTTAGTTGACTGGCTATCCAGCAGTTTAATTTAGCGACTACCTATCTGGATAGTTGAATGGCTAGTTAGCCGTTTAGTTGATTGGCTACATAGCCGTATATTTGACTGACTAGTTAGCCAGTTAGTTGACTGGCTACCTTGCCGATTGGTTGACTGTCTAGGTAGCCACTTATTTGATTGGCTACATAGCCAGTTGGTTGACTGGCTGCATAGCCCGTTAGTTGACCTGCTAGTTAGAAGGTTAATTGACTGGCTACCTAGCTGGCTCGTTGACTGGCTACCTAGCCGGTGAGTTGACTGTTTACCAAGCTGGTTCATTGACTGGCTACCTAGCCAGTTAGTTGACTGGCTTCCTAGCCGGTTCTTTGACTGGCTAGTTAGCCGGTTAGTTGACTGGCTAGTTAACCGGTTAGTTGACTGGCTAGTTAGCTGGTAAGTTGACTGGTTAGTTAGACGATTAGCTGACTGGCTACATAGCCGGTTACTTGACTGACTACCTAGCCGGTTAGTTGACTGCATATCTAACCGGTTAGTTGACTGGCTTGTTAGCTGGTTCTTGTCTGCCTATCTAGCCAGTTAGTTGACAGGCTATCTAGCCGATTAGCTGACTGGGTAGTCGGTTAGTTGACTGCCTATCTAGCCGGTTAGTTGACTGGCTACCTAGTTGGTTATTTGACTGGCTACCTAGCCAGTTAGTTGACTGGCTATTTATCCAGTTAGTTGACTGGCTACCTAGCCAGTTAGTTGACTGGCTAGTTAGCCAGTTATTTGACAATAGCCAGTCAGTTGATTGGCTACATAGCCTGTTAGTTGACTTGCTACATAGCTGGTTCGTTTACTGGTTACCTAGCCAGTTCGTCGACTGGCTAGTCAGCCGGTTAGTTGATTGGCTAACTAGCCGGTTCATCGACTGGCTAGTCAGCTGGTTAGTTGACTGGCTACCTCTCCGGTTCATTGACTGGCTAGTCAGACGGTTAGTTGACTGGCTTCCTAGCCAGTTCGTCAACTGGCTAGTCAGATGGTTAGTTGCCTGGCTACCTAGCCTGTTCGTCAACTGGCTAGTAAGACGGTTAGTTGATTGGCAACCTAGCTGGTTCTTCGACTGGCTAGTCAGCCAGAGAGTTGACTGGCTACCTAGCCAGTTAGTTGACTGGCTATCTAGGCAGTACATTGACTGGCTACCTAGCCGGTGAGTTGACTGGATACCTAGCCAGTTAACTGGCAGCCAACTTAGCCAGATATTTGACTGGCCACCTAACCGGTTAGTTGACTTGCTAGTTACCAGTTTAGTTAACTAGCTAAATAACGGGTTAGTTGCCTGGCTAGTTAGCCAGTTAGTTGACTGGCTACCTAACTGGTTACTTGACTGGCTATCTAGCCAGTTAGTTGACTGGTTATGTAGCCGGTGATTTGACGGGCTGCCTTGTTGGTTAGTTGACTGGCTATCTAGCCGGTTACTTGACCGGTTACCTAGCCAGTTAGTTGACTGGCTACCTAGTGGGATAGTTGACTAGCTATCTAGCAGGTTAGTTGTCTGGCTATCTAGGTGCCTAGTTGACTGGCTATCTAGCCTGTTAGCTGACTGTCTATCTAGCCGATTAGTTGACTGGTAAGTTATCGGGTTATTTGACTGTTTAGTTAGCTGGTTAGTTGACTTGCTATGTAGCCAGTTAGTTGATTGGTTAGTTAGCTGGATAGTTGACTGGCTTTCTAGCCAGTTAGTTGACTTGTTAGTTAGACGGTTAGTTGACTGACTATCTCCCTGTTTAGTTGACTGGCTAGCACCCGGTTAGTTGACTGGCTACCTAACTGGTTAGTTGACTGGCTCGTTAGCTGGTTAGTTTACTGGCTACCTAGCCGTTTACTTTAATGGCTAGTTAGCTGGTTATTTGTCTGGCTATCTTGCTGGTTACTTAACTGGCTATCTAGCCTGTTAGTGGACTGACTATTTAGCCAGTGTGTTGAGTGGCTATTTAGCTGGTTAGTTGACTGGCTATGTATGCGGTTACTTCCCTGGCTACATAGCCGGTTAGTTGACTGGCTAGTTAGCTGGTTAGTTGACTGCCTAGTTAGCCAGTTAGTTGATGGCTAGCTAGCCGGTAAGTTGACTGGCTATCTAGCCAGTTAATTGCCTGGCTATGTAGCCAGTTAGTTGACTGGCTATCTAGCCGGTTACTTGTTTGCCTATCTAGCCAGGTAGTTGACTGGCTACATAGTCAGTTAGTTGACTGGCTACCTAGCCGGTTCGTTGACTGGCTACCTATCTGGTTAGTTGATGGCTACCTACCCGGTTCGTTACTGGCTAGTTAGCCAGTTAGTTGACTGGCTAGTTAGACGGTTCGTTGACTGGCTACTTAGCCGGTTAGTTGGCTGGTTATTTTGCCGGTTAGTTTACTGGATAGTTAGTCCGTTAGTTGACTGACTAATTAGGTTAGCTGACTGGTCAGTTAGCTGGTTAGCTGACTGGATACCTAGCAGGTTAATTGACAGGCTACCAGCCGGTTAATTGATTGGCTAGTTAGTCGTTTAGTTCACTGGATAGTTAGCCAGTTAGGTGACTTGTTAGTTATCCAGTTAGTTGACTGTCTATCTAGCCGGTTAGTTTACTTGCTTTCTAGCCAGTTAGTTGACTGGCTAGTTAGCCGGTTTAGTTGACTGGCTATCTAGCCGGTTACTTGACTGCTTATCTAGCCTGTTAGTTGACTGGCTAGTTAGCCGGGTAGTTGACTCACTATCTAGCCAGTTACTTCCTGGTTATCTAGCCAGTTAGTTGACTGGGTATCTAGCCTGGTAATTGCTTGTCTGTCTATCCGGTTAGTTGACTGCCTATCTAGCTGTTTTGTTGACTTCCTATCTAGCCGGTTAGTTGACTGGCTACGTAGCCGGTTAGTTGACTGAATACCTAGCCAGTTAGTTGACAGGCTACCTAGCCGGTGAGTTGACAGGCTAGTTAGCCCGTTTAGTTGACTGGCTGCATAGCTGGTTATTTGACTGGCAAGTTAGCCGGTTAGTTGATTCGCTACCTAGCCAGTTAATTGATTGGCTAGTTAGCCGATTAGATGACTGCCTACCTAAGTTGTTAGTTGACTGGCTAGTTAGACGGTTAGCATACTGGCTACATAGCCGGTTAGTTGACTGGCTACCCAGCCGGTTCGTTTACTGGCTACCTAGCCGGTTAATTCATGGCTATTTAGCCAGATAGTTGACTGGCTATGTAACCGGTGAGTTGACTGGTTATTTAGCCGTTTTTTTGACTGGATACCTAGCCGGTTAGTTGACTGGCTAGTTAAATGGTTAGTTGACTCGCTACCTAGCCGATTAGTTGACTGGCTACCTAGCAGGTTAGTTGAATGTATAGTTAGCCGGTTAGTGGACTGGCCACCTAGCCAGGTAGTTGACTGTCTAGTTAGCAGGTTAGTTGACTGGCTACCTAGCCGGTTAGTTGACTGGCAAGTTAGCCAGTTAGTTGATTGGCTACCTAGGCACTTTGTTTACTGGCTACCTAGCCCGTTATTTGACTGGCTAGTTAGCCGGTTAATTGAATTTCTACCTAGCCTGTTCGTTGACTGGCTACCTAGCCAGTTAGTTGTTTGGCTACCTAGCCGGTGCGTTGACTGGCTACCTAGCTGGTTAGTTGACTGACTACCTAACCGGTTCGTTGACTGGCTATCAGCCGGTTAGTTGACTGGCTAGTTAGACTGTTCGTTGACTGGCTAGTTCACCATTTAATCGACTGGTTGGTTAGCCAGCTAGTTGTCTGGATAGATGCTGGTTAGTTGACTGGCTAGTTTGCCTGTTAGTTGACTGGCTAGTTAGCCAGTTAGCTGACTAGTTAGTTAGCCAGTTAGTTAACTGCCTAGTTAGCCGGTTAGTTGCTTTGTTAGTTAGCCGGATAGTTGACTGCCTATGTAGCCGGTTAGTTCACTGGATATCTAGCTGGTTAGTTTACTGGCTAGTTAGCCGGATAGTTGAATGCCTATCTATCCAGATAGTTGACTGGCTATCTAGCAGTTTAGTTGATTGACTACCTAGCCAGTTAGTTGACTGGTTAGCTATCTGGTTAGCTGACTGGTTATCTAGTCGGTTAATTACTGGCTATCCAGCCAGTTAGTTGACTGGTTAGTTAGCTGGTTAGTTGACTGGCTATCTAGACGTTTAGTTGACTGGCTATCTAACCGGTTATTTGACTGGCTATCTAGCCAGGTAGTTGACAGTCTATCTAGCCAGTTAGTTGACTGGCTAGTTAGCCAGTTAGTGGACTGGCTATCTAGCCGGTTACTTGACTGGCTATCTAGCCTGTTAGTGGACTGGATATTTAGGCCATTAGTTGCCTGGTTAGTTACCCAGTTAGTTGACAACCTATCTGCACAGTTACTTTACTGGCTATCTAGCCGGTTAGTTTACTGTCTTGTTAGGCTGTTAGTTTACTGCCTAACTAGCTGGTTAGTTGACTGGGTATCTAGCCGTTTAGTTGACTGGTACCTAGCCAGTAAGTTGACAGGTTAGTTAGCCGGTTAGTTGACTGGGTAGTTAGCAGGTTAGTTGACAGGCTGTCTAGCCAGTTAGTTGACTCACTATCTAGCCAGTTAGTTGACTGCATATCTAGCCGTTAAGTTGACTGGCTTCCTAGCCAGTTAGTTTACTGGTTAGTTTGCAGGTTAGTTGACAGGCTATGTAGCCAGTTAATTGATAGGCTAGTTAGCTGGTTAGTTGACTGGCTATCTAGGCAGTTACTTGCCTGGATATCTAGCCAGTTAGTTGACTGGCTATCTCTCCGGTTACTTGCTTGCCTATCTATCCGGTTAGTTGACTCTCTATCTAGCTGGTTAGTTGACTGGCTATCTAGATGGTTTTTTGACTGGATAATTAGCCTGCTAATTGAATAGCTACCTAGCCGGTTCATTGACTGGCTAGTTAGCTGGTTAGTTGACTGGCTAGTTAGACGGTTCGTTGTCTGGCTAGTTTGCTGGTTAGTTGACTGGTTAGTTACCCGGTTAGTTGACTGGCTAGTTACCCTGATAGTTGACTGGATAGTTAGCTGGTTAGGTGACTTGTTACCTAGCAGGTTAGTTAACTGGCTACCTAGCCGGTTAGTTGACTGGCTAGTTAGCCGATTAGTTGACTGGCTCCCTATCTTGTTAGTTGACTGGCTAATTAGGCAGTTAGTTTACTGGCTACCTAGCCGGTTAGTTGACTGGCTATCTAGCCAGTTAGTTGAAAGGCTATCTAGTCATTAGTTGACTGGCTAGTTATCCAGTTGGTTGACTGGCTATTTGGCTGGTTACTTGACTGGCTATCTAGCCTTTTAGTGGACTGGCTATTTAGACCATTAGTTGACTGGCTAATTATCCTGTTAGTTGACTGGCTATGTAGGCGGTTACTTGACTGGCTATCCAGCCGGTTACTTGCTTGCCTGTCTAGCCATTTAGTTGACTTTCTATCTAGCTGGTTAGTTGACTGACTATCTAGCTAGTTAGTTGACTGCCTATCTATCTAGTAGCCGGTTAGTTGACTATCTAGTGGGTTAGTTGACTGGCTATGTAGCTGGTTCTGACTGGCTATTTAGGCAGTTAGTTGTCTTCCTATGTAGCCGGTTAGTTGACTGGCTACATAGCCGATTAGTTGACTGGCTACCTAGCCGTTGAGTTGACTGGCTAGTTATCCATTTAGTTTAAGGGCTAACTAGGCAGTTAGTTGACTGCCGATCTAGTCGGTTAGTTGACTATCTATCCTGTTAGTTTACTGGCTATCTAGCCAGTTAGTTGACTGGCTATCTAGCCAGTTAGTTGACTGGCTATCTAGCCGGTTAGTTGACTGGCTACCTAGCCGGTTAGTTCACTGGCTACCTAGACAGTTAGTTGACTGGCTATCTAGCCGGTTATTTTACTGGCTATCTAGCTGGTTAACTGACTGGCTATCTAGCAGGTTATTTGACTGACTAGTCAGTCGTTTAGTTGACTGGCTATCTAGCCGTATAGTTGACTGCATATCTAGCTGGTTAGTTGACTGGCTATCTAGCAAATTAGTTTACTGGCTATCTAGCCAATTAGTTGACTGCCTATCTGTCTGGATATTTGACTGACCACACAGCCGGTTAGTTGACTGGCTACACAGCTGGTTAGTTGACTGGCTACCTAGCTGGTTATTTGAATGGCTACCTAGCCATTTTGTTGACTGGTTTCCTAGCTGGTTATTTGACTGGCTACCTAGGCTGTTCTTTGACTGGCTACCTATCCGGTTAGTTGACTGGCTATTTAGACGGTTCGTTGACTGGCTAGTTAGCTGGTTAGTTGACTGGCTAGTTAGACGGTTCATTGACTGCCTATTTAGTTGGTTAGTTGACTGGTTTGTTAGCCAGTTAGTTGACTGTCTAGTTATCCCATTAGTTGACTGACTAGTTAGCCAGTTAGTTGACTGGTTACTTAGCCGGTTAGCTGACTGGCTACCTAGCAGGTTAGTTGACTGTGTACCTAGCCACTTAGTTGACTGGCTAGTGAGTCGCTTAATTGATTGGCTAGTTTTCAGGTTAATTGACTTGTTAGTTAGCCAGTTAGTTGAGTGCTTAGTTAGCCGGTTAGTTGCCTGGATAGTTATCTGGTTAGTTTACTTCCTATCTAGCCAGTTAGTTGACTTGCTCTCTACCTGTTAGTTGACTGGCTAGTTAGCAGGTTACTTGGCTTGCTATATAGCCGGTTAGTTGACTTCTATCTAGCCTGTTAGTTGATTGGCTTGTTAGCCAGTTATTTTACTGGCTATCTAACTGGTTAATTGCTTGGTTATCTAGCCAGGTAGTTGACTTGCTACCTAGCCGGTTAGTTGACTGGCTAGTTAGCTGGTTATTTGACTGGCTAGTTATCTGGTAATCTGACTTGTTAGGTAACTGGTTTTTTGACTGCCTAGTTAGATCGTTAGTTGCCTGGTTAGTTAGCCGGTTAGTTGATTGCCTATCTAGCCGGGTAGTTGGCTAACTATCTAGCCGGGTAGTTGACTGGCTAGTTAGCCAGTTGGTTGACTGCCTATCTAGCCGGTTAGTTGACTGGCTATCCAGCTGGTTGTTTGACAGGCTACCTAGCCAGTTAGTTGACTGAATACTTAGCCGGTTAGTTGACTGGCTACCTAGCCGGTGAGTTGACTGGCTAGTTAGCCGTTTAGTTGACTGGCTGCATAGCTGGTTATTTGACTGGATAGTTAGATGGTTAGTTGATTGGCTACCTAGCCAGTTAATTGATTGGCTAGTTAGCCAATTAGATGACTGGCTACCTAAGTTGTTAGATGCCTGGCTAGTTAGACTATTAGCACACTGGCTACCTAGCCGGTTAGTTGACTGGCTACCCAGTCGGTTCGTTTACTGGCTACCTAGCCGGTTAGTTCACGGCTATTTAGCCAGATAGTTGACTGGCTACATAGCCGGTTAGTTGACTGGCTATTTAGCCATTTTTTTGACTGGATACCTAGCCAGTTAGTTGACTGGCTAGTTAAATGGTTAGTTGACTCGCTACCTAGCCGATTAGTTGACTGGCTACCTAGCAGATTAGTTGAATGTCTAGTTAGCCAGTTAGTTGACTGGCAACCTAGCCAGGTAGTTAGCAGGTTAGTTGACTAGCTACCTAGCCGGTTATTTGACTGGCAAGTTAGCCAGTTAGTTGATTGGCTACCTAGGTGGTTAGTTGACTGGCTACCTAGCCCGTTATTTGACTGGCTAGTTAGCCAGTTAGTTGAATGACTACCTAGCCTGTTCGTTTACTGGCTACCTAGCCGGTTAGTTGTCTGGCTACCTTGCCATTGCGTTGACTGGCTACCAAGCTGGTTAGTTGACTGACTACGTAACCGGTTCGTTGACTGGCTATTAGCCAGTTAATTGACTGGCTAGTTAGACTGTTCGTTGACTGGCTAGTTCGCCAGTTAATCGACTGGTTGGTAAGCCAGTTAGTTGTCTGGATAGATGTTGGTTAGTCGACTGGCTAGTTAGCATGTTGGTTGACGGTTAGTTAGCCGGTTAGCTGACTATTTTGTTAGTCAGTTGGTTAACTGCCTATATAGCCAGTTAGTTGCCTTGTTAGTTAGCCAGATAATTGACTGACTATGTAGCTGGTTAGTTCACTGGATATCTAGCCGGTTAGTTGACTGGCTAGTTAGCCGGATAGTTGACTCCCTATCTAGCCAGATAGTTGACTGCTATCTAGCAGTTTAGTTGACTGGCTACCTAGCCAGTTAGTTGACTGGTTGGTTAGCCGGTTAGCTGACTGGCTATCTAGCCAGTTAGTTACTGGCTATCCAGCCATTTAGTTGACTGGTTAGTTAGCTGGTTAGTTGACTGGCTATCTAGCCGGTTATTTGACTGGCTATCTACCCAGTTATTTGACTGGATAGTTATCCAGTTAGTTGACTGGCTATCTAGATGGTTACTTGAATGGCTATCTAGCCTGTTAGTGGACTGGCTATTTAGCTGGTTATTTGACTGGCTAGTTAGCTGTATAGTAACTGGCTATCTAGGCAGTTACTTGCCTGGCTATCTAGCATGTTAGTTGACTGGCTATCTAGCCAGTTACTTGCTTGCCTGTCTAGCCAGTTAGTTGACTCTCTATCTAGCCTGTTACTTGACTTGTTAGTTAGCCGGTTAGTTAACTGGGTATCTAGCCTGTTATTTGACTGCCTATCTAGCTGGTTAGCTGACTGGCTTTCTAGCCGGTTATTTGACTGGCGTGTATGTCAGTTAGTTGACTGGATTCCTAAGTGGTTAGTTGACTGGCTAGTTAGCTGGTTAGTTGACTGGCTACCTAGCCTGCTATTTGACTGACTAGTTAGCCGTTTCGTTGACTGACTACCTAGCTTGTTAGTTGACTGTCTCGTTAGCCAGTTATTTCACTGGCTAACTAGCCGTTAGTTGACTATCTACCTAGCCGGTTACTTGACTGGCTAGTTTCCCGGGTAGTTGACTGGCTACCTAGCCAGTTAGTTGACTGGCTAGTTAGAGGGTTAGTTGACTGACCACCTAACTGGCTGGTTGACTGGCAAATTAGGCAGTTAGTTGACTGGCTACCTAGCCGGTTATTTGACTGGCTATATAACAAGTTATTTGACAGGTTACCTTGCCGGTAAGTTGACTTCCTAGTTAGCCAGTTAGTTCACTGGATATATAGCCAGTTAGTTGACTGGCTACATAGCTTGTAAGTTGATTGCCTAGTTAGCCAGTTAGTTGACTGGCTACCTAGCCAGTTAGTTGACTGGCTACCGAGCCGGTTCTTTGACTGGCTACCTAGCCAGTTTGTTGACTGGTTAGTTAGCTGGATAGTTGACTGGCTATCTAGCCGGTTAGTTGACTGGCTATCCAACTGGTTATTTGACTGGCTAGTTATCTGGTTAGTTGACTGGCTATCTAGCCGATTAGTTGACTGGCTAGTTAGCCCGTTAGTTGCCTGTCTAGTTAGCCAGTTAGTTGACAGGCTATCTAGGCGGTTAGTGGACTGGATATTTAGCCAGTTATTTGACTGGCTAGTTAGCCGGAGGTTGACTAGCTATCTAAGTGGTTACTTGCCTCGCTATCTAGACTTTTAGTTGACTGGCTATCTAGCCAGTTATTTGCTTGCCTGTCTAGACAGTTAGTTGACTCTCTATCTAGTCGGTTACTTGACTGGCTAGTTAGTCAGTTAGTTAACTGGCTATCTAGCCGTCTATTTGACTGCCAATATAGCCGGTTATTTGACTGGCTTTCTACCCGGTTCTTTGACTGGCTATTTAGCCTGTTAGTTGACTGGCTACCTATTCGGTTAATTGACTGGCTAGTTTGCCAGTTAGTTGACTGGCTACATAACTGGTTAGTTGATTGGCTAGTTAGCCGGTTAGTTGACTGGCTACCAAGAATGTTAGTTGACTGGCTAGTTAGCCATTTCATTGACTGGCTACCTAGCTGTTTAGTTGACTGGCTACCTAGCCGGTTGGTTGACTGGCATGTTAGCCAGTTAGTTGACTGGCTACCTAGCCTGTTAGTTGACTGGCTATTTAGCCGGTTATTTGACTGGCTAACTTGCTGGTTAGTTGACTTCATAGTTAGTTGACTGGCTACCTAGCGTGTTAATTGACTGGCTACCAAGCCTGTTCATTGGCTGGCTACCTAGCCGGTTATTTGGCTGGCTAGTTGGCAGGTTATTTAACTGGCTAATTAGACGGTTTGTTGAATGACTGGTAAGCCAGTTAGTAGACTGGTTATTTAGCTGGTTAATTGACTGGCTAGTTACCTGGTTAGTTGACTGGCTATTTAGACAGTAAGTTGACTGGTTTGTTAGCCGATTATTTGAATGGCTACCTAGCCTATTCATTGACTGTCTACCTAGCCAATCAGTTGACTGGCTCCCTAGCCCGTTATTTGACTGGTTAGTTAGCCGGTTATTTGAATGGCTACCAAGCGTGTTCGTTGACTGGCTACCTAGCCAGTTAGTTGACTGGCTACATAGCCAGTGCATTTATTGGCTAACTAGCCAGTTAGTTGACTGGCTACCTAACCAGTTCGATGACTGGCTATTAGCCGGTTAGTTGATGGCTAGTTAGACTGTTCGTTCACTGGCTAGTGAGCCGGTTAATAGACTGGTTGGTTAGGTGATTAGTTGTCTGGATAGATAGATGGTTAGTTGAATGGCTAGATAGCCATTTAGTTGACTGGTTAGTTAGCCAGTTAGCTGACTGGCTACCTAGCTGGATAGTTGACTGGCTACCTAGCCGGTTAGTTGACTGGCGGGTTATTTACTGGCTAGTTATCCGATTAGCTGACTTGTTATTTAGCCAGTTACTTGACTGCCTAGTTAGACGGTTAGTTGCCTGGTTAGTTAGCCGGTTAGTTGAAGGCCTATGTAGCCGGTTATGTGACTGGCTATCTAGCTGGTTAGTTGACTGGCTAGTTAGCCAGTTAGTTGACTTATTATCTTGCAGGTTAGTTCACGGGCTACTTAGCCAGTTAGTTGACTAGTTGATTAACTGGTTAGTTGACTGGCTATCTTGCCAGTTAGTTGACTGGCTAGTTAGCTTGTTATTTGAATGGCTATCTAGCCGGTTAGTTGATTGTCTATCTAGTGAGTTACTTGACTGGCTAGTTAGCCGGTTAGTTGACTGCCTATCTAGATGTTTACTTGAATGGCTATCTAGCCTGTTAGTGGACTGGCTATTTAGCCAGTTATTTGACTGGCTAGTTAGACGGATATTTGACTGGCTATCTAGGTGGTTACTTTCCTGGCTACCTAGACTGTTAGTTGACTGGCTATCTAGCTGGTTACTTTCTTGCCTGTCTAGCCGGTTAGTTCACTCTCTATCTATCCAGTTAGTTGACTGACTAGTTAGTTGTTTAGTTACCTGGGGATCTAGCCGGTTAGTTGACTGCCTATCTACACGGTTTGTTGACTGATTTTCTAGCCAGTTATTTGACTGGCTAGTTAGCTTGTTAGTTGACTGGCTACTTAGCCAATTTATTCACTGTTTAGTTTCCCAGTTAGCTTACTGGCTACCTAACTGGTTAGTTGACTTGCTACTTAGCCGATTAGTTGACTGGCTACCTAGCCTGTTAGTTTACTGGCTAGTTAGCCGTTTTGTTGACTGGCTACCTAGCTTAATAGCTGACTAGCTAGTTAGCCAGTTAGTTCACTGGCTACCTATCCGGTTATTTGACTGGCTACCTAGCCGGTTACTTGTCTGGCTAGTAAGCCGGTTAGTTGATGGGCTACATAGACGGTAAATTGACTGGCTACCTAGCTTGTCAGATGACTTGCTAGATAGCCAGTTAGTTGACTGGCTACCTAGCTGGTTAGTTGACTGGGAACCAAGCCGGCTCATTGACTGGCTACCTAGGCAGTTAGTTGACTGGTTACTTAGCCTGTTAGTTGACTGGCTATATAGCCGGGTAGCTGACTGGCTATTCAGCCTTGTAGTTGACTGGCTAGTTAGCTGGTTAGTTGACTGTTTATCTAGCTAGTTGACTGGCTATCTAGCCGGTTAGTTGACTGGCTAGTTTTCCTGTTAGTTGACTGGCTATCTAGATGGTTACTTGACTGGCTATCTAGCCTGTTAGTGTACTGGATATTTAGCCAGTTATTTGACTGGCTAGTTAGCCAGATAGTTGACTGGCTATCTAAGCGGTTACTTGCCTGGCTATCTAGCCTGTTAGTTGACTGGCTATCTAGCCAGTTACTTGCTTGCCTGTCTAGCCAGTTAGTTGACTCTCTATCTAGCCGGTTACTAGACTGGCTAGTTAGCCAGTTAGTTAACTGGCTATCTAGCCGGTTAGTTGACTACCTATATAGCCGGTTATTTGACTGGCTTTCAAGCCAGGTTATTTCAATGGCTAGTTAGCCTATTAGTTGACTGGCTACCTAGCTGATTAATTGACTGGCTAGTTTGCCAGATAGTTGACTGGCTACATAACTGGTTAGTTGACTGGCTAGTTAGCCGGTTATTTGACTGGCTACCTGGCTACCTAGCCTATTAGTTGACTGGTTAGTTAGCCGGTTAGTTGACTGGCTAGTTAGCCAGTTAGTTGACTCGGTATTTAGCTGGTTATTTGACTGGCTATCTAGCCGGTTTGTTGACAGACTAGTTAGCAGGTTAGTTGACTGGCTATATAGCCAGTTACTTGACTGGCTATCTAGCCTGTTAGTGGACTGACGATTTAGCCGGTTAGTTGACTGGATAGTTAGCCGGTTGGTTGACTGGCTATTTAGGCGGTTACTTGCCTGTCTATGTAGCCGCTTAGTTGACTGGCTATCTAGCCGGTTACTTTCTTGCCTGTCTATCCGGTTAGTTGACTCTCTATCTAGCCAGTTATTTCACTAGCAAGTTAGCCGTTTAGTTGACTGACTATCTAGCCGGTTATTTGACTGGCTAATTATCCTGTTAGCTGGCTGGCTAACAAGTCAGTTAATTGACTGGCTAGTTTGCCAGTTAGTTGGCTGGCTACCTAACTGGTTATTTGACTGGCTACTTAGCTGTTTAGTTGACTGGCTACCTGGCCGGTTATTTGACTGCCTACATAGCCAGTTAGCTGACTGGCTACCTAGCCTGATATTTGACTGGCTAGTTAGCCGGTTAGTTGTCTGGCTACCTAGCTCGTTAGTTAACTGGGTAGTTGGCCGGTTAGTTGACAGGCTACCTAGTCGGTTAGTTGACTGACTAGTTATCCAGCTAATTGACTGGCTACTTAGCTGGTTAGTTGACTGGCTACCTAGCCGGTTAGGTGACTGACTACCTAGCCGATTAGTTGACTGGCTACCTAGCTGGTTAGTTGACTGGATATTTATCCTGTTAGTTGACCGGCTACATAGATAGTTAGTTGACTGGCTACAGAGCCAGTTTATTGATTGGTGAGTTAGCCGTTTATTGGACTGGGTAGATATCCACTTAGTTGACTGGCTATCTAGGCGTTTAGTTGATTGTCTATCTAGCCGGTTAGATCACTGGCTGCCTAGCTGGTTAGTTGACTGGCTCAACTGCCAGTTAGTTGATTGGCTATCTAGCCATTTAGTAGCCAGGCTATCTAGCCATTTAGTTGACTGGCTAGTTAGCCGGTTAGTTGACTGGCTATCTAGCTGGTTAGTTGACTGCTAATCTAGGAAGTTAGTTGACTGGCTAGTTAGCCGGTTAGTTGACTGATTATCTAGACTCTTACTTACCTTGCTATCTAGCCGGTTAGTTGACTGGCTATCTAACCGGTTAACTATTTGCCTGTTTAGCTGGTTAGTTCACTGTGTATCTAGCCGCTTAGATAACTGGTTAGTTAGCCGGTTAGTTGATTGGCTATCTAGCCAGTTAGTTGACTGCCTATCTAGCCACTTAGTTGACTGGCTATATAGCCGGTTAGTTGACTGGCTATCTATTCACTTAGTTGACTGACTACATAGCTGGTTAGTTGAGTGGCTACCTAGCCCGTTAGTTGACTGGCTAGTTAGCCTGTTAGTTGACTGGTTACCTAACTGGTTCTTTGGCTGGCTATCCAGCTGCTTACTTGACTGGCAACCTAGTCAGTTCGTTCACTGGCTACCTAGTCAGTTAGTTGACTGACTACCTAGATGGTTTGTTGACTGACTATTGAGACGGTTATTTGACTGGCTAGTTAGCCGGTTAGTTGACTGGTTATCTAGCCAGTTAGTTGACTGGATAACTTGCCGGTTAGTTGACTGGCTAGTTAGACTGTTAGTTGAATGGCTACCTAGCTGGTTAATAGAATGGCTACTTAGCCGGTTAGCCAGTTAGTTGAATTGCTGCCTAGCCTGTTAGTTGGCTTGTTAGTTAGCTAGTTAGTTGACTGGCTATGTAGCCGATTAGTTGATTGTCTACCTGGCCGGTTAGTTGACTGGCTAGTTAGAGGGTTATTTGACTGGCTACCTAGCCGGTTAGTTGACTGGCTACCTAGCATATTAGTTGACTAGCTACCTAGCCAGTTTGAAGATTGGCTAGCTAGCCGGTTAGTTGACTGGCTTCCTAGCCAGTTAGTTGACTGGCTAGTTAGCCGGTTTGTTGACGGGCTACATAGCCGGATAGTTGACTGGCAAGTTAGCCGGTTAATTGTCTGGTTAGTTAGTCGGTTACTTGACGGCCTAACTAGCTGGTTAGTTGACTGGCTATATAGCCAGTTAGTTGACTGGCTAATTAGCCAGTTAATTGACTGATTATCTAGCCAGTTAATTGACCGGCTATCTAGCCGGTTAGTTGACTGGCTACCTAGCCGGTTAGTTGACTGCCTATATACCCAGTTAGTTGACTGGCTATCTAGCTATTTAGTTGACAGGCTACCTAGCAAGTTAGTTGAGTGGCTAGTTAGCCAGTTAGCTGACTGGCTATCTAGCCAGTTACTTGGCTGGCTATCTAGCCTGTTAGTGGACTGCCTATTTAGCAGGATAGATGACTGGCTACATAGCCGGTTAGTTGCCTGGCTACCTAGCTGGTTCTTTCACTGGCTACCTAACCGGTTAGTTGACTTGCTACCTAGCCGGTTCGTTGAATGGCTACCTAGCCAGTTATTTGACTGGTTACCTAGCCGGTTCTTTGACTGGCTAGTTAGCTGGTTATTTGACTGGCTAGTTAGACGGTTCCTTGACTGGCTAGTTAGCCAGTTAATTGACTGGTTAGTTAGCCGGTTAGTTGATTGTCTAGTTAGCCTGTTAGTTGACTGGCTAGTTAGCCAGTGAGTTGACTGCTTATTTTGCCAGTTAGCTGATTGGCTACCTAGCCGGTTAGTTGACTGGCTACCTAGACGGTTTGTTGACTGGCTAGTTAGTCCATTAGTTGACTGGCTAGTTAGCCAGTAAGTTGACTGATTATTTAGCTCGTTAGCTGACTGGCTACCTAGCCAGTTAGTTGACTGAGTGCATAGACGATTAGTTGACTGGCTAGTTACCCGGTAAGTTGACTGGCTAGATAGCTGGTTAGTTGACTTGTTAGTTAGCCGGTTAGTTGGCTGCCTAGATTGCTGGTTATTTGACTGGTTAGTTAGCCAGTTAGTTTACTGCCTATTTAGCCAGTTAGTTGAGGGGCTATCTAGCCGGTTAGCTGACTGGCTAGTTAGCTGGTTAGTTGACTGCCTATCTAGCCGGATTGTTGACTGGCTACCTAGGTGGTTATTTGACTGGCTACCTAGCCAGTTAGTTGACTGGTTAGTTAGCCGGTTAGTTGGCTGGCTATCTGGATGGTTACTTGACTGGCTAAATAGCCTGTTAGTGGACTGGCTATTTAGCCGGTTAGTTGACCAGCTAGTTAACCAGTTAGTTGACTGGCTATCTAGGCAGATACTTGCCTGGCTATCTAGCCGGTTAGTTGACTGCCTATCTAACCGGTTACTTGCTTGCCTGTCTATCTGGTTAGTTGACTCTCTATCTATCCGGTTAGTTGCCTGGCTAGATATCCGGTTAGTTGACTGGCTATCTAGCTGGTTAGTTGACTGCCTATCTAGCTGGTTAGTTGAATGGCTTTCTAGCCGGTTATTTGACTGGCTACTTAGCCTGTTAGTTGACTGGCTTCCTAGCCATTTAATTGACTGGCTAGTTTGCCAGTTAGTTGACTGGCTAACTAACGGGTTAGTTGACTGGCTAGTTAGCCGGTTAGTTGACTGGCTACCTAGCCGGTTAGGTGACTTACTACCTAGCTGGTTAGTTGACTAGCTACCTAGCCTTTTAGTTGAATGGCTAGTTAGCCTGTTAGTTGACTGGCTGCCAGCCCATTAGTTGACTGGCTAGTTAGTCAGTTCGTTGACTAGCTAGTTAGCCGGTTCGCTGACTGGCTACCTAGCCGGTTAGTTGACTGGCTACCTAGCCGGTTAGTTGACTGGCTACCTAGCCGGTTAGTTGACTGGCTATTTATCCTGTTAGTTGACTGGCTACCTAGACGGTTAGTTGACTGGCTACAGAGCCGGTTTATTGATTGGTGAGTTAGCCGGTTATTTGACTGGGTAGTTATCTGGTTAGTTGACTGGCTATCTAGGCGTTTAGCTGACTTCCTATCTAGCCGCTTAGTTCACTGGCTGCCTAGCCGGTTAGTTGACTGGCTTTCCAGCCGGTTAATTGATTGGCTATCTAGCTGTTTAGTAGCCAGGCTATCTAGCAGTTTAGTTGACTGGCTAGTTAGCCGGTTTGTTGACTGGCTATCTAGCCAGTTAGTTGATTGGTAATCTAGCCAGTTAGTTGACTGGCTAGTTATCCGGTTAGTTGACTGGCTATCTAGCCGCTTACTTGCCTTGCTATCTAGCTGGTTTAGTTGACTGGCTACCTAGCCCGTTAGTTGACTGGCTAGTTAGCCTGTTAGTTGTCTGGTTACCTAACTGGTTCTTTGGCTGGCTATCCAGCAGCTTACTTGATTGGCAACCTAGCCAGTTAGTTCACTGGCTTCCTAGCCAGTTAGTTGACTGGCTACCTAGATGGTTTGTTGACTGGCTCTTGAGCCAGTTATTTGACTGATTAGTTAGCCGGTTAGTTGACTGGCTAGTTAGCTGGTTAGTTAACTGCCTATCTAGTCGGATTGTTGACTGGCTACCTAGACGGTTATTTGACTGGCTACATAGCCAGTTAGTTGACTGGTTAGTTAGTCGGTTAGTTGAGTTGCTAGTTATCTGGTTAGTTGACTGGCTATATAGCCGTTTAGTTGACTGCCTATATAACCGGTTATTTGACTGGCTATCTAGCAGGTTTGTTGACTAGCTACCTAGCCAGTTAGTTGACTTGCTACGTAGCTGGTTCGTTGACTGGCTCGTTAGCCGGTTAGTTGGCTGGATAGTTAGCCGGTTCAGTGACTGGGTAGTTAGCCAAGTAGTTGACTGGTTATTTAGCCGGTTAGTTTACTGGCTACTTAGTCGGTTAGTAGACTGGCTATTTAGCCGGTTAATTGATGGGATAGTTAGCCAGTTAGCTTATGGGTTACCTAGCCAGTTAGTTGTCTGGCTTCCTTAACATCTAGCCAGTTATTTAACTGACTGTCTAGCCGGTTAGTTGACTGCCTTTCTAGCTGGTTAGTTGACTGGCTATCTAGCTGGTCACTTGCCTGGCTACCTAGACAGATCATCTACTGGCTAGTCATCCAGTTAGTTGACTGGTTATCTACTCGGTTATTTGACTGGCTATCTAGCCTGTTAGTTGACTGGGTACATAGCCAGTTCGTTGACTGGCTAGTCAGACGGTTGGTTGACTGCATACCTACCTGGTTCATCGACTGGCTAGTCAGCTGCTTAGTTGTCTTGCTACCTAGCCTGTTCGTTGTCTGGCTAGTCAGTCTTTTAGATGACTTGCTACCTAGCTGGTTCATCGACAGTGTAGTCAGCCGATTAGTTGACTGACTACCAAGCCAGTTCCTCAACTGGCTAGTCAGCCGGTTAGTTAACTGGGTACCTAGTCGGTTCATCGACTGGATATCTACCGGTCAGTTGACTGTCTATCTAGCCGGTTAGTTGACTGGCTATCTAGCCGTTTAGTAGACTGGTTACCTAGCCACTTAGGTGACTGGCTACATAGACGGTTAGTTGACTGGCTATCTACCCGGTTAGTTGACTGGCTATCTAGCCGGTTAGTTGACTGGCTCCCTAACCCGTTAGTTAACTGGTTACTTAGCTGGTTAGTTGACTCGCTACCTAATTTGTTAGTTGACTGGGTAGTTAGCTGGTTAGTTGACTGGCTATCAAGCCAGTTAGTTGACTGGCTACCTTACACGGTTAGTTGACTGTCTAGTTAGCCAGTTATTTGACAGGCTACCTAGGAGGTTAGCTGACTGTATAGTTAGCCAGTTAGTTGAATGGCTAGTTAGCCAGTTAGTTGACTGGCTAATCAGCCGGTTATTTGTCTGTCTATATAGCCGGTGAGTTGACTGTCTATGTAGCTGTATAGTTGACTGGCTATTTACCCTGTTAGTTGACTGGCTACGTAGCCAGTTTGTCGACTAACTAGTCTGCCGGTTTGTTGACTGGCTACCTGACCCCTTAGTTGACTGTCTAGTTAGGAGGTAAGTTAACTGGCTACCTTTCCTGTTAGTTTACTGGCTAATAGCCGGTTAGGTGACTGGCTACCTAGCCTGTTAATTGACTGGCAAGTTAGCCAGTTAGTTGTCTGGCTATCTAGCCAGTTAGTTGACTGGCTACCTAGCCCGTTAGTTCACTGGGTAGATAGCCAGTTAGTTGACTGGCTACCAAGCTGGTTCGTTGACTGGCTACCTAGCTGGTTAGTTGTCTGGCTACCTACCCGGTTTGTTGACTGGATAGTTAGCCGTTTAGTTGACTGACTACTTAGCCAGTACGTTGACTGGCTAGTTAGCCGGTTAGTTGTCTGGTTAGTTAGCCGGTTAGTTGACTGACTTGTTAGGCGGTTAGTTGACTGCCTATTTAGTCAGTTAATTGAGTGGTTACTTA
>JAPVLO010003120.1:0-25339 GCA_027257055.1 Cephalopachus bancanus
TCAGAGTAAGTACCCACTATAAACTTAGGAAGATAAAATCCAATGGGATGGGATTGTAAATGATGGGGAGGTGAGATCCCAAATACAGATTAACTATGCAATAAAAAGCAAAAACATTGTTAATATAATACACTTAATTTACAAATGTTACCAAAGTTATGAGTGTAGATTACTAGGATCAGTTCCAAGATTTCCATGTGGCAGGCTGCGTGTGCGCTTTCCTTACGATTTGGGGTCAAAAGGTCAGTTGTTCACAGTTTTAAGAACTCTTCAAAATGCACATTGCAAACTCCCTATCCCTTCTATTTGTTTTGCATTTCTTTTTTCAGCTACAAAAGAGCCCCTGGGCAGATAATATATACAATATGATCCATCCTAATAATATTTGATTTTTAGAGACATTTGTGATTTTTTTTTTGAGTTGGAGTCTCACTCTGTCACTCAGACTGGAGTGCAGTGGACATTCCCAGCCACCGCAGCCTAGACCTGCTGGGCTCCTGCGATCCTTCCTCCTCAGCCTTCCAAGTAGCTGGAACTACAGGCGCGCACTACCACACCCAGCTAATTTTTTGATTTATTGTAGAGATGAAGTCTCATCAAGTTGCCCAGGTGGGTCTCGAACCCACAGGCTCAGGCAATCCACTCACCTCAGCCTCCCAAGGTGTGGGATTACAGGCTGAGCCACCAAGCCTGGCTTGTGATTTTTTTAAAAAACTCATCTTCCTACTGCTTATTCATTTATTTAATGCCAAGTAATATCCCCCCTTGATGTGTTATTTTTTCATTCTCAGCTGATACCGGGCTCAGTGACTCTGCCTGTAATCCCAGCAATTTGGGAGGCCAAGGTGACTGGATTGCCTCAGCCTGCGGGTTCAAGACCAGCCCAGGGCAAATTAGCGAGACCTGGTCTCTACAATAAAATTAAAAAATTAGCCAGGGGTGGTAGCGCACCTGTAGTTCTGGGTACTTTGAAGGCTGAGGCAGCAGGATCACCATCTCAGCAGGCTGACATTGGGGTGACCATGAGAGTGCCACTGCACTGCAGTCTGGGCTACCAAAAAAGACTCCAACTCAAAAAAATTAAGTTTTCAGCTAGATAATGTCATGTCTCTACTTTTTTAGATCTGTCTCTTAAAAAAGATGCACAACTGAATCTTATTTGACCCTGGTTAAAATTCACAGAAGAGAACTTCCCTCCCATCAGTGAACTCGCCAATCCTTCGAAGAAAGAGTTTCTTCTTTTCAAGGAGATAAATAAAGCACGTCGAGCAACTCTAAGCAGCACCCTACCCAAGCACAGTGGTGGCTGCTCTGGGACTCCATTTTCTTTCCAAGTGACAAACTCAAGACCACACCAACTCACAGCACCTCCCTTTTTTGCACTGTAATTAGAAGTGTTCCAGGAGAATGACTCCTGGTGGGTTTGTAAGCATTAATAACAGACATGATATCTTTGGAAGCATCTTATAATGACACAGTTTATTGTTATGATGGCAATCATGAAGATTATTTAATGACATTTTAATAAGAGGCAAATAGGACTTCTGGGCTAATGTGGTTGACCTGCTCTTTATTACAAACATCAACCACTTCTTGACCCTCATCTGTGGGTAATCCATTGCCATTACAACACAGTTGCTGCGAGTTGGGTTTATGATAATGAGGGGTTGAAATTATAGAAGCAAAATATGGATAGCTGGAATGTAACATGGTGCAGCCAGTAGGGAAAACCGCGAAAGAGTAAACACAACATTTTCTACATGACCCAGAGTTTTAAAACACGTCCACACAAAAATGTATGTGAAAATTCATCACAGCAATATTCATAATAGCTCAAATGTAGAAACAATTGAAATGCCTATCAACTGAAGAATATTGGCAAAACAAAATGTGCATATCCATTCAATGGACTGTTATTCAGCAATTAAAATATGAAAACATGTATCAGTATTTAGTAGATTAGTACTGAATAAAGTATCGGTAAATGAAGAAAGTCAAAGAAAGACACAAGTTGTATAATTCCATTTCTATGAAATGTCCAGAGTTGGCCAACACGTAGAGTCAAAAAGTAGTTAGTGGTTGACTAGGGCTGAGGGCAAGGAAACTGACCACCCTACTCCCACCCTCACTCTCCACGATTACAGGGTATCTTTTTAAAGGTGAAAAATATACTAAAATTAGGTTGTAGTGATTGTTGCACAATTTCATAAATAGACTAGAAGTTGCAGTTTTAATACTTTAGATGAAATAATTTTATGGTACGGGAGTGCTACTAGACTTTTGAAAGTACTTAAAAAATATGGACAGCACAGGGCAAACATCAACTGGGACATTTACGGCATCAAATGTGCCTTTGGTTATACCCCTTCTTTTCAGATTATTTTCACCCTAAATGAACCTAAGAATGTAGGTATTTATTGTATTTTGCTAATTAAGTATAAGATTAACTTTACTAAGGCATTGTATTGCTATGCCATGCCACTTTCAAAAGTCCCCATCATGAAATTTCACAATGAACAGTTCATATTGGAGAAGCAGATGTGAGTAGCATGTATTTGTGTGTTTTTCAGTACTTCTACTGCATAGACAGACATCTCTTCCATGGTTAGCAAACTGGGGAAAGGCTATTTCTTTCTATTTAGAACATGACAGATTTTATCCAATGGCTTCTACCAATGCTATCTTTTCAGAATTATGTTTTATTACTGTTAGACAATGTAGTTTGCTTTCTGTTTCTTTGTTCCTGATGTCAACTTCCAGTGAGTTTTATCACTGACCAACAGCGGTCTCTATGGTTCTAAAACTGCTCAATTGTGAGTCAGCACAGCTCTGTGTTCTTGTTGGAAATTCAGTTTTCTTAAGTTTTTCATTTATTTTATTTTTTATTGACTGAGATCTATCATTCTGAATAACAATAAAATAAAATTGGGCATAGAGCAATAAGTTTTGAAGACACAGATACAGAAACTTTCCATTTCCCCTCCTAGATTATGAAAGCAAAAATTGGATATGGGGAGAAATAACTGTACTCTTCTAAGGCCACAACTAAAAAATAACTTATCATCCTCCTTGTACAAGACAGGAGAGCCTGCAAATTTTGAGAGCATCTCACTTGATTTTTGTAAGACTACTTTTTATTGCTTGCTACTGGTAAATTATATGAAATCTAATTGCATGCATTTTTTTTCTTTTCTTTTTTCTGAGTGGGAGTCTCACTCTATCACCCAGTGGTGCATTCATGGCCACCCCAACATGGAGCTGCTGGACTCTGGTGATCATTACACCTCAATCTTGCAAGTAGTTGGAACTAAAGGTGCACGCAATCATACCCAGCTAATTTTTTACTTATTGTAGCAACAAGGACTCACCAAGTTGCCCGGGCTTATCTAAAACCTGAGGGCTCAGGCAATCTCTTACCTTGATTTCCCAATATGCTAGTGTTACTGGCTAAGACACTGAGACTGGCGTATTTTATAAAAAAAATAATTTTTCCTGGCCAAAATATATTTTTTATTTTCCAAAAATAATATTTACAGGCATTATATATGTCTAATAATATTTCTTTCAGCTAACAAAAATGGCCAACAAGATAAACCATTTTTAAGGAGTCTGAAGTGTGAGAGTTGGACTTTCAGTGTGTGAGTCATGGAAATGGTAAGGTATGGAGTTGAATAATTATATCATCAATGTGATGCTTATTAGAGGCTCCCAGGCCACTCTAAAGCTCTTCCTTGCTTTGCATAAATAAGACACTAGACAGAACTCACATAATTAGCTGTACCGTAGCACATCGATGTCTTTTATCCCCTGCAGGTTATATATGAACTATCCTTAACATTCACCAAGGAGAAATGTTTAACATACATGAAACAGTCTTGAGAAATTAAAGGCATAGCAAAACAAAACAATACAACATGACATTGCCACATACTTATTGCTATCTTTGTCTAAAGATATTGAAATGAATGCATGCTTTTAGTAATAAATTATAAATAATCTACACAAATAATATTTTAAGAAAGAGAACTATTTGACAAATTGTCAGACAATAATTGAATTCTGCTTAATATTAAGCTTAAAAAAAAATTTTATGTGGTTTCTTAATGATGCCATCAAGTACCAAACTTCTTTTCATGGCTTTGCTCTTCAACTCTCTTCCCTCAACTGAAGGCAGAATCTTTCTCTGGTTGTGGGTTTGCTGCCAGGAACAATCAAGGCTATTGGCATTCTCATTCATGCCCCTAGTAGGCAGACAGGTTTTTCTCCCAATTATAGCCAAAAAAAAACTTGGCCTTCACTCATATTATCGGTCTGGATTACATTTCTCTTCTTAACCAATTACTGTGGCTAAATTGGCTTTAGTTGCCAGCTGTTCAGTTCCATCTATATCTTGTGTTTTTCTCAATAATGACAGTCATTACATGTAATTGTAATCTAGAATGATTTTACTCCCATGATGCACAGCATGCTGCTCAGTAGGTACTCACCAAAATTTAACAAATGAATGTCTGAGTGAAATAATGAACAAACACATGAATGCATGCAAGCAAAAATAAATGTACACCATAAATAATTATGGGTACCATGGTTTGAATCCCCTCCAATATTTATATTGAATCTTAATCCCCAAGGCAACAAAATTGAGGTGATTGAGTCATGAGGCTGGAGTTCTCCTGGGTGGGTATAGCAACCTTATCAAAGAGGTTGAAGGAAGCATCCTAGGCCCTTTCCTATCTCCACCACATGAAGACAGAAATCAAGGTGCCATCTTGCAAGCAGAGAATGTAGCCTCACCAGAAACTAAATCTGCTGATACCTAGATCAGGAATGTCTCAACTTCCATAACTGTGAGAAAAACATTTTTGTTTTTTATGTTACCCTGTCTTGAGTATTTTTCAATAGCAGCAGGAAAGTCTAAGACAGAAATTGGTGAAAAGTGAAGGGTGTTGCTACAACAAATATCTAAAAATATAAAAGCTTCTTTACAACTGGGTAATGGTTAGAGGCTGAACAAGTCTGGAAGTAGATGCTAGAAAGAGCCTATATTGCCATGAATTTTTTTTTTTTAGTTACAATATTTAATTGTAAGGATTGAGCAGTGGTTGCTAGGCAAACCAATCCACAATCACAGCTTTGTAGTGTCCAGATGCTAATTGGAATAAAGGTAACACATACTGATCCGAATTTTTGGGTTTTTCAGTTGGAGTCTCACTCTGTCACCCAGACTGGAGTTCAGCAGCAGGCTCACAGCCACCACAACCTCAGCCTGCTGAGCTGAGGTGATCTTTCCACCTCAGCCTTCCAAGTAGCTGGAACTACAGATGCACACAACCATGTTCGGCTAGTTGCTATGATACACTGTAGATATGAGGTCTCACCCAGTTGCCCAGGCTGGTCTCAAACTTCCAGGCTTAGAAAATCACTAATCTGATTCTTATATCACTGTTCAGTATCTACATAAATTGATTCTGCACCTAAATACACAAAAGACAATGACAGTGTAATCACCAATAATTAAACCAAAGGTGTAATTTTTCAAATCACCTAACAATACAGTAAAAATCCTAGCTTTCTTAAAGTCTAACTCAAAGTAATCTAAGACTTTTTCTATTTGAGATAAAAATAAATTCCCTTTTCCTTTTTCCTATCTAAATATAATTCACAGCATTGAGGTAAATCTGAATTCACATGATATAATTTGTCAAATTTTTCCAAAAAATTTTCAGCCTTGCTTCAGGGAGAAACCCTCCTGTTACACACACACACACATATATGTTTGTGTTTGTGTGTGTGTGTGTCTGTATGTGTGTGTGTATTTATATATTTTTTCTTCCAACAAAAATGACAAATGTATGAAGGTAATAGGCCTGTCATGAGACCATAGTACTACTAATTATATTGAAATTAGAAAGTCATTCATTCTTCAAAGTGCTCCTGAATGGTGGTAGAAGAAATGGGATAACAGAATATGAACATATAAAATCACTGAGTTCAGAAATTAAGCTGACATTAAGAAAGCATATTCTGTTCTTTCCTTTGGAGGACAGGTTGCAAAATTGTGATTTGTAACAAAAATATTCCATACAAAATCTCCAAAATTAGCCCAAATTGGCAATAACTGCAACTTAAATTAAAAACTATACCCGACTAGATCTTTAATGTAACTATGCAACTTTTTGTTTTGGGACCTGCACGTTTCCACTATGGTAATAAACTCTTTACCTCTTTCTCCACTTGAAAAACAGATGCTATTCATCAAGACAATGGAAGACTGACCTTCAAGGCATTTCATAGGTCTTTAATTATCAGCCAATAATCCCATCACAACCCCATAGTGTCAGAGTCTTGAGGGCAAAACCGTTTCAAGAGAGAGTCACAAGGCAACCCGAGGACATTGGACCACGTTGTGCCACACCAGCCCATGTTTCTGCTTCTGAAACTTGGGTGCAGCACTTCTTTGTCATCCCAACACAGTTCAGGAAGTCCTAAGTGTGGTTTGGACTCTGATGGATACAAGGGTTAAAACATGGCAGTGACCACATGGTGCTAAATGTGCAGGCACACAGAGTACACTGGCTGTGGAAATATAATCACCTCCACCTAGATTTTGAAGGATGTCTCAGGGAGGTTTGGGCCCAGGCACAGAACTGCCATGAAGTCTACCCCAGAGACCTAGGCTGGAGTAGCCACCAGAATGCAACTACAGTCTGAGGAGCTACATGTCCCTGACTCCTCTGAATGATAGCTGATGAGTGGGCTGCACCCAGCACAGCCAAGGGGGTTGAGCTGCCTGGGTCCCTGGGATCCCACCCCTGCCTCAGTGTGTCAGAAGGCAGGAAATGAAGGCAAGAAAGGCTATTTTCAAGACTTAAAATTCAATGTTTGCCTTGCTGGGCCCTTGAATTAGGCAGAACCTGTAATTTCTTCTTTTCTATTTGGTCCCTTTAGGAAAGGAAATGGCTATCCTCTACTTGTTCAGACGTATTTTGGAAGCAAAAACCTTGTGTACCTTTACACCCTCAAAGATGAAAGTAATATGTCTCAGGATACCTTGAGTCTAATCCATATCTAATCTAGATAAAGTTTTGGTTTTTATTTTAACTTCAGGAATGGTCTTCAGATGAGACTTTGAACTTAAACTTTCAAGTTGATGCTGGAAGGGTTTAAGCTGTTGGGGTTATTGAGATAGAATGAGTCTCTTTTGTATGTGAGAAGGATAAGAATTTGAAGAATTCTCTCACTCCCAGAACCACTTGCCCACAGGTCCAGGAATGGAATGCTGTGTTATGAATGTGTGTGTCCCCCACATGCTAGTGGAAAACAATGTGAAGAGACACAAAAAAGGCATCTACTTATAAGCCAAGAAGAGAGACCTATGTCACTTTCTCACAGAACCCAGAAAGAAGGAAATATGCCAATATTTTTGAGTTTGGGCTTCTAGTGTTTAAACCTATGGGAGAATAAATTTTTGCTGTTTAAGCCACCTGGTTTGTGGTACTTTGTTACTGCAAGCCCAGCAAACAAATTCAATTATCAAGGCAATCTTTCACATATAACTTTCCCCTTCAGAAATTGTTTTTTAAAAATTGATATTATTGCAAAAATAGATACCATTATCAGTCATTCATATCATTGTGAAATGTAGTCTGATTGCTTTTAATGTAATCACTAACTATTAGAGAATAAATAATGGTTTGAAACTAGAAAAGAGAGGGAATTTGGGGGTGTGTTACAGGAAAAGGGAAGAGGGATAACGGCAATAGAAAGTCAATGGGCACATGGTTCTGGGAGTGAGAGAACAGATAGAGACAGGAAAACCTAGACCCTTTCTGATGTACTGTTCAGTGTTAAGCACTGAGGCATGAAGGAAAGAGCTTGGACTTCATAGTTAGATTGGAAGTAAAATCCTTTTTCTGCCACATGCCAAAATATGTAAATCTGCATGAAGGTTCTATCCTTTTTGGTTTTGGAACTACAAGAAAAAAATATTCTTTCATGCAGGGCTGACTTTTCTGTTAACTCAAGTGCCTAGCTCTCCTGGAACTTTTGGGGACCCAAGAAAATGTTATAATTGCTTGAAAAATCTTACAAGGCACAGAAAGGTCCCTAACTGGTTTTGTTAAAAAATATTTTAAAATATACCAACACACTTGTCTGATTAGATATATTATAAAAATGTAATAATAATTATTGTTATTTAAGGAAGAAAGTGACCTCCAAAATTATAATAGGACTGTAACTTAGGAATTAAGACACACATTTAGATAAGGTACTATGTCAATCACTTGGTACACCCTAGAGAAGAGCCTATGTCTCCTTTTTTCCTAATCTCTGTATTCTTTGTAGGCATTTTGTATCTCTCTGGGTAGCAATTTTAGGCTTCTCATATGCAGGCACTATTCTAAGTGGTCTTCGCACATGAATTCATTGAATTCTCATGATACCACTATGAGAAGGTGTTATCATCATTTCTTATTTACAAATGAGAAGACTGGAACATGCAGAATTTAAGTAACTTTTCCAGGTCCCTAAAGTTAGCAAGTGGAAAGTCTGCACTTTGTCTTAGGAAATGCAAAGTCCCTAACTGTCAGGCAAATCTTCCTTTCCAATGATACTTGCTGTTTCAGCCACCCAAAGTCCTCCTGTCACTTTTGTATTGAACAAGTTTCATGGCTCAGATTCTGCATTCAATCTCACACACAGGTGTTGTTTGTGGATAGAGATTACTTCTGCTTAAATTATTTAGACTGATCATAAGTCATACCTTGTTAAAATATTATGAAAAGGCCACAGAACAAATTCGCCAAGCATGCACGATCTGGAGTCATTTTTACACTGTAAATGCACATTATGATCCACCCTCTGCCTTGCATAACTCTCTGATTGATGACATGCTCAGACCCTCATCCATCTCTATATGTCTTAGCAAGAGCCTGCTGGACATATGGCTTGCTGCAACATCTGGATTGTTCTATCACAAGATCAACTGTAAGGCCAAACAATGGTATCACAAATCAGATATTACTGTATTTGAAGGGGTTTCTGTGCCAAAGAATTCCATTTATTTCTAGATGTGTAATTGAGGTACCTCAGTAACTGAATTTACATTGTTATAAGTTTAAACAGAGATTCCCTAATTTAAAATTGCCTTATTTAAGCCCAAATTTCAGGGTAGCAGTGCATTATTATCTGATAGCTTGCTTTCTTATGGAATAGGCAAAATTTTAAATTTGTTTTCACTTAGATTCACATCTGACTAAGATTCATTGTAAGACCATGGTGTTATCTTTTAAGGGATAAGAATTACTGTGATTTTATTCTATGCCAGGCCATTTGCTACAAATTATGCATGAATGTAAGTCATATAATTTTCAGAGAAAGCACAAAAAGTATGCAACTAACTCATATGGGAAAATTGAGCCTCAAATTGAGATAAGAAATGTTCTCAAGCTGAGTCCTCTCTGAACCTGAAGTATCTATATTTCAGCCAGGTACTCTACCTCAAAGCCTTATCCTTAAGAACTGATGACCATATTGTTCTGATGTACTTATGTAGGTACAGATACCTTTCTTCTTTTCCTCTTGGCTTTATAGTCTTCATTCTTCTACTTCACAGAAAGCAAATAATGTTAAAAAAAAGTTTTATTGTTGCTGTTTGTTGGTTTTGTGTGTTTGTTTTTGTTTGTTTCGAGCTGGGGTCTTGCTGTTTCATCCAGGCAAATGTGTAACCATAGCTCACTCAGACTGGAACTCCTGGCTCAAGTGATCCTCTAGCTTCAGCCTCCCAAAGTGCTGGGATTAAAGATGCGAGCCACCATGACAAGCCTAAAATTAAAAAGAATTCTTAATATGACATCCTTGAAATAAATAGGCATGCTTTATTTGGAGAGAGAGATGAATAACTGAGATGAGCAGTCAAACAAAGGAGAGACATTAATTCCAAATAGATTCTGAATTATTTTGAAAATTGACCAAAACAAATTAATAATTAGTTACTATGGTTCAGGAATAGTTTGGATGCTTTGAGTAAATTTGCCAACAAAGACCTGTGAAATCTAGAAATATCTGAGCTAATAATTTGTCCATTTTTTATGGTATGATTTTTAATATTTATATATGCAGATTCCATATATAGATAACAGTGCTATAACCTCTTATATAGAGGGATAATGTCATCATATTTATATATTTATTTCTAAAAATTATTTGCTTAAAAGAAAATGAAAAACACATATATATGACATTACCTGGAAATGGCAAGTTATCACCTTTAATTTAAAAATAGGAATGAGGTGAATAAATATCTGCCACAGGAAAGAGATCATTTCAGAGGGTAACTCAATCACATATAAACTGGACTGATTTATTTTTGTAATTTACTTGAAAAACTCTCTCATGTCATTCACATGATGATCTTGTTTGGGGTTGAAGCAGAAACACACCCGAGCTATAGACTGCCTCCTCTTATTTCTCAAACTCCCCTCCTTGGAGGAGACTAGTTAAATGCATACATAATGACAATAGATTACAATAAATGGAGGATGATATCTGATAAAACATAGCAACTAAATCATAAGGAAAATTGGGGAAATCTCTGCCTCCTCCTTCCCAACCAGTACTCATAATGGCAGAGGCAAATGATATGCTCTGAATCCAAAAGTGAGAAAATTAAGCTTTCAGAAATATCAGTACACAGTGTTGTACACTTTCTACTTTCCAAGAATATGATTTTTTCTCCAACTGAAATGAATTGTTTCAGCTTGATTCACACAGCATACACATACTTGAAGCTGCCATTTGGATTTATACAATTTATACCTGTCCTAAGACTTAGAGTTGGGCTATTCTGCCAGTATGTTCATGAATTCTTTCAGAAGACAATTCTTTGCATTTGTACTGCTCTTAAAAAGGGAAACTGCCCCAGTTGTATGCTTGGTTAGGAGGGATATACAGTATTGCCATGCACAATCTGGGAGGAGAGAAAATGAAGCCAAGAATCTTAAATCAGGAAGTAACCCAGATCTAATTGACCCAAAACATAGGCATGTACCATTCTTGTAATCAATCAAGGTTAAAAATTCACGCAGAACACAAGCATATTTCCCAGCAAGTAAATATATTCTCTTCAAAATACATCAAAATATATTTGATTGGAATTAAAATATGCCTTCCTTTGAATGAGTGGCAAGTGAAACTTTGATATAATCAACATAATGCTATTTTTCTCCATTTTCAAATATGGTTTTCTGTCTTACAAAATTATTATTAAATTTTGTAAGGGAAATAACTTTTTACCTTGATTAACAGTAGCCATATTTTCCAATTATCAGGGTGATGAGTTAAAGGGCAATGACCCTGAAAATGGAGAGACGATCCTATTCCAAACTAATAATAACAGTACTTTGGTGCTTTGAAAAAGAAAAAGAAAATATTTTGGGTCTAATGATGACTGATCTTTGCTGTTAATTAATCAGATCTTGTCAAAATAGAGTTCAGCAGATGGAAACAATTACCAGTTAACTGTCCCGTGTTTATAACTCTTTGGAAATATAAATTCAGCTACTGTGCTTATTTGATAGTATTTGCCAAAAAACTAACATCAAATAAATTAGAAACAAAGTTTTTTGGGTTTTTTTGAGTTGGAGTGTCACTCTTTGTTGCCCAGGCTGGAGTGCAGTGGCGCGATCAGAGCCACCACAGCCCCCGAACCAGCTGAGCTTGGGTGATCCTTCAGCCTCAGTCTTCCAAACAGCTGGAACAACAGGTGCACACCACCACACCCAGCAAGTTTTTGTGATTTAATGTGGAGACGAGGTCTCACCACGTGATCCAGGCTGGTACAAACTTCTGGGCTCAGGCAATCCTCTTGGCTAGGCCTCCCAAACTTCTAGTATTACAGACTGAGCCACCTTGCCCGGCCGAAATGAAGATGTTTTGGTAGCAATATTTTTGTTTGCTTTCTGAGACAATAAGAATAGAATAAAATAATAATTTCCCCTTTGAATTAAAATACTCATTAGACATGTGCATGAATTGGTCTTCAATAGACATTATTCTCCTTTTGTTTCTTTTAATATGTTTAAGTGTTTGATATGAAACAGAGAGAGGCCCCCTTAGCAGACAAAAGATTGTCATTATAAATTCTGACAATAAAGACAATGAGTATGCTTAAGTTTAGATTGGATGAGAATTCTACACACCAGAAATACTTTATGTGCTCTTTCTAATCCAAGTATTTAAAACAAAAATATTCTTAGTATAAGCGGGTACACCAAAAAACCCTGAATCTCTTTATAGAATATTTTGGATGTATTCTTATACTTTAAACTTCGTCACCTTTAAAGTACTCTTCATTTGACGCAATACACCTAGTGAGACACTTTTCCCACTGGTCCAAACAGTTTTTGAGCTCATGAATCTTGATGCTTTTTAGTGCTTCTACTGGTTTTTGTTCCACTTCTTCCATATGGGAAAAACATTTCTCTTGGACGACTTTTTTATCCAAGGAAACTAAAAAACAGTTGGCCGAGGGGATATCAGGGAGGGTGGGGCATGCATGCCATATTTTGATAAAAGCTGCTGATCAGTCAGTGCAGTGTGGGCAGATGTGCTCCTAAATCACTCATCATGAAATGGGAAAATGCGTTGAAAACACCGCCAAAGAAAAAATATCTGAAGTTGAATGTAGCATCTCACGACAATGCTAGCTGATATGCTGATGACCATGGGTCTCTAGAACACTTACCTAGTGGGGGAAACCTGTACTACAAGTGGCCAGCCCTCCAAAAGACAATTTTGTTCTTTTGCTCCCCATATATATGTTGATTAGATATTTGAGTGTTTTGTCTTTCATATAAAAATTTTAACTCTGGAAATTACTATACGTGTGTTATTAAGTTTATTATTATAATAGTAAAAATCCCTGATGTTACAAAGTTTTCATGCCTCTGAAAGCCTAAAATAATCCTTGATGCTTAATAAGTGCTCAATGAAAAATTTTCTTTGTGTTATGATTATCATTATTATGTACTAATACTATTATAGTTTTGGGAAATAATCTTAATATTTTAAAATTTGCTTAGCTGAATTTTTAATCTTGTCTTGGAGTATTACCATTGCCTTAGGATCTGACAGTCAATAATACACAGAAACATAGGTGTATATATATAATGAAATCAAGCTAACAAACAAGAAGATAACTTATTCAGGTACCAAAATCCAACACAGGAGATATTTGTGGGTATATATGTATTTATACATACACACATATATACAAAAATGCACCTATAGTTATATGTAGCACACACATATGTATGCATAAAATAATATCAGTTGTTTTCTATATATATTATGTGTGAAATCACCTATTTTACACTCAAAGTGTATTTGGCAATATTTAGTAGGATTGTCTAATTAGTCACAAGAAAGTTTATGTAACAAATACTTTAGTTAAGCCTCTTGACACACAAGCACAGAAAAATATGAAACATAACATGGGAATGTAGCATGAAGTATGAAAAAGAGGGATAATTTTGTCTTTTACATGTTTTTTTTTTTTTTTTTTTTTTGAGTTGGAGTCTCACTCTGTCACCCAGACTGGAGTGCAGTGGCCGCTCCCAGCCACCGCAGCTCCGACTTGCTGGGCTCTGGCGATCCTTCCGACTCAGCCTTCCGAGTAGCCGGAATTACAGGCATGTGCTACCACGCCCAGCTGAATTTTTGATGTATTGTAGAGATGAGGTCTCGTTGCCCAAGCGGGTCTCGAACCCGCGGGCTCAGGCAATCCACTCACCTCAGCCTCCCAAAGGTGTGGGATTACAGGCTGAGCCACCGAGCCTGGCTCTTTTACATGTTTTAACCTGTAACTGGTATTTCTGTTTGTGTGTGTAATTGCACAATGGTTGATGATCGTGGTGACTAAAAGTTTCAGGGAAAAGACAGAAAAATAGATGTTTCAGAGTTTTTAAAATAACTTCTTACTTTTTCTAACAAAACAAGTACTACATCAATTTCTGATATACACCAACAAAATCATTCTATGCATCTTCAATATTTATTAAATGTAACTATGTGATTATCCCAATGCAAATTAATGCTTCTTACAAAGTCTAGTGTTTCGCTAATAGGAATGTAGATAGTATAACTCAGAAATAATATGAAATCAATAACATGCAAGGCCTATATTTGTATTGTCAGCATGATAAAAGCTTGAAAATACTCTCCTTCTGTAGATCTGATATTTGTTACAAGATCAAAGCAAATATTAGTAATAAATGTTAAAGCAAGTTACACTACATCCTTTATATTTTAACCATTTTCTTTCTTAAATTTGATAAGTTAATTTTTCCATTTGAGATTATCAGTGAACCTGATATCAACAGAAAGACCTATATATAACTGATCTAACAGTTGATTTATGTACTGAACATTTGGCTACATTTGATAGGCCCCTCAGCCTCTCTGAGTTCAATCTTTCTGTTCTTCATGGTATCATAATAAATTGTCATCCAAAACCACTTCAGAGGGTCTTTATTAACAATAAAATACTCATATATAATGACATATATATGCGATTTATGAAGTCCCTCCAATGAAATATAAACATACATTTAACTGAGTAGCTTTACATGATTTTAAAATCATAATATTATTAAAATATAAGCTGTATAATTAAATTGTAGTAAGCTTTTTCTTGTCCACACTAAATTTTCTGACTAATTGAAATGAAATAGTATTAATCATTGTAGCATTAGATTAATTTTCCCTTGGATAATTTTGCATTACTGTTATTGACTTTTGTGTTTTTCTTTTTTTTAACTTTTAAATTTTTTATTTTAAAATTCTGAGGTACTATTCAGGGTTAGTTATACGTATATTCATTGTGCCGGTACCCTTCTTGATGAGATGTGCATCCCCTCCCCAGGCAGATCGCAACTACTATAAATTCCATCTCCCCGCCACCCCCATCCCCCGGAATTTCCTGCTACTGTCAATCCTTTTGTTATAGTACTATGGTAGTTATTCAAGGCCCACTTACGAGTGAGAACATGTGATTCTCTGTTCTTTGTTTTTGTGAAGGATCACTCAGTATTATAAACTCTAATTTCATCCAGGTTGCTGCGAAGTTCATAACTTTATTTTTCTTTTTTTTTGAGTTGGAGTCTCACTGTCACCTAGACTGGAGTGAAGTGGCCACTTCCGGCCACTGCAGCCTCAACCTGCTGGGCTCCGGCAATCCTTCCGCTTCAGCCTTCCAAGTAGCTACCACGCCTGGCTAATTTTTTTGATTTATTGTAGAGATGAGGTCTCACCTGCCCAGGCGGGTCTCGAACCCGCAGGCTCAGGCAATCCACTCACCTCAGCCTCCCAAAGGCACGGGATTACAGGCTGAGCCACTGAGCCCGGCCATAATTTTATTTTTCTTTATGGCTCCATAGTATTCCATTGTGTATATGCAACACATTTTTAAAATCCAGTTCTCTTTTTTGGGCAGCATGGTTGGTTCCATGTTCTTGCTATTTTGCACAATGCTTTGATAAACATACATGTACCGGTATCTTTTTTTATAGAGTGATCTGAGTTCTTCCTGGTATATTCCCCAGTAGGGGGATAGTAGGGTCACATGGAAGGCCAATTTTTAGAACTTTTAGAAATCACCACACCGTTTTCCACAGAAGCTGTAGTAGGTGACAGTCCCACCAACAGTGCAGACACTATCTAAGGCTACATTTGATTTTATATTTTGTACTTTCTGTATTACCTAAAATGGCAGTGATGCCCAAAATTTACTAGAATAAATTACTTGTTAATGATTACTCTGAAGTTTTTTGGGGGAAACATCTCTATCACAAAAGTTACCCTTTGAGTAAAGGGTAATTTTTTGTCAGAGAAGTAGAGTATCAGTAGCATGACTAAGATTCCATTAAATTATTTTGTTGGACAGAGTAGTTGTAATCAGAATTCTAGTCTTCTTTGTGAACTAAGAACATTTGTTCCACATAAAAATGAATTTAGCAGCATATAATTTTCCTTTTTAAACACTAAATGTAGGATTGAATGAGTTTAGCTAAAGAAATCTAATATGTAGTTTTGAAAATAAGCAAAAAGCTGTTAGACTGCAGTGTTGAAATTCTGATTATGTTATATATGCATAAAAAGAGAGTCACTGGCCAGGCTCATTGGCTCAGCCTGTAATCCCAGCGCTTTGGGAGGCAGAGGTGAGTGGATTACATGAGCCCACGGGTTTGAGACATGCCTGGACAACTTGGCGAGACCTCATCTCTACAATAAATAAAAATTTAGCCGGGCGTGGCAGTGTGCACCTGTAGTTCCAGCTCCTTGGAAGACTGAGGCAGAAGGATCGCTGGAGCTCGGCAGGTCAAAATTTAGCCTCAAAATAGCTCTAATCTGCTTTTGTAAATGACATGCATTGACAATGTAAGTAAAATTATCCATAGAGATATTTTGAAGAAAATAAATTGTACAAGCTTTTTTCTGTTTACCTGCGCATGTTTCTGTAGCTAAAATACATTGAAATCTTAAAATATTACACTGTTGTAGATTTCAAGTAACAAAATGACAACAGTTATTCCATTTGTAATGAAAAAATAATCCCAAGTATAGATAAAATTAGTTCCAGATAATATTAAAACACTTCTGCATGTTTCTGGAGTGCAGCTAATGTTTACATTCATAGTGTAAACTGACTTTAAATAGATATAAGAGACTTGAAAAGTAAAGTATATACAGGATTGGAATAAGAGCAATAAGGTCAAAATTCATTAGCCTATAGGAACATCATTCAGTAATACCTGCCTATACATAATTAATCATAATGATATATGACTTTATTTTACTTCACATCTCCTAAATTGCTCAGTGAAATTGCTCAGTGGAGAAAAAAATTGTTACAAAGAAAAAATGATTTTTAAAAAATCTTGATGTGCTGAACTTGTATTATATTTACAACAAAATAGATCAATTTACTCAATTTCCAATCATTTGTTTTTTATTAGAAATATTTATTGCAGCCCAGATTATGACAGGAAATTTGCTTAATTCTGGAAATTCAGTGAATTGAAGAGAAGACAAAGGACACCCAATGACCACTTTCGTGGATTTTTCAAACTAGTTACATCATAACTAATTATTAATAAAAGAGGTTTAGGAAAACTAAGATTAGTGAATGTTCTTATTTGTAGAATTCAGAGTTTCCCAGTTTATGCATCAGAAATAAAACCCATGCTGCATGGCCATCAAAACCAACTCAGATCTCTTCTATCTCTCCTGCAGCCCTCTCCTCTGTTCTCTACCCTCATCTTTCGTAACTCTTTTCTGTTCTCATGCCTAATGGTGGGCATGTGCAGGAACTTGTTCCAGACTTTCTTAGGCAACAAGCATGTGGACAGTAGCGATGTACACCAAGAGATTGAAAGCCAAAGCAATCCCAGCCCCTTATTGCTGCCTGAAACTCTTCCTCATATTTCATGAACTCTTTGAATAGGATCCATGGTGAAACCTGGTATCTCCAGTGGGACCACAGGAAAAACATCTTCTCTCCTCCAATCTTAGGGCTCCCTTCTATTGGCATTGGAATTTCATATGAACTTTGGCCATTTTCCAGCACACCCGCATCTCTATTTTGCTATTTTAAGTGGATATTTCTTACTGTTTGGGTTTGATATCTATTGAGTGATAATCAATTTTTACATATGTTGCAATATTTTAAACAGTAACATTACAGGAGGTTAAAAATCTAGGATCCATGAAGGGTTTGAATTGTTGAATTCAGAATTAGTAGGAATGGAAACGAAGTAAGCAAGCAATGCAGAGAAGTTGCATTCTAGATGAATTGAACTCTAGAGCATGACCTATTGCTGTGTAATTGGGGTGGGGACACAGAAAAGAGAGCAAATACAGGCACTTCTGACTAGGACCTGTGTTCTGCATTATTATTCCCCTCTCTCCATCTAAAGAATGAATTTTTGAAATGTGGTGTGATCTGACATGAATTCAACTGAGGGCTGTCGGTGCTTGGTAGACATCATCTATCTATCTATTTTCCAAGTTTTTATTTGTTTAACTGAACTTTACTGCATCTGTGTTTGGAAATGATTGTATACATTTATGCACATGTGGATGTTCATATCCTACCCATTCTTCAAATGTCACCTGAAAGGACCTCTCTTTAGTAAAAACATTTTTAGTCTCCTAGCAAAGAGATATTGCTCTTAATAATTTTTACTTAATTTTACTTTTGCACTTCTTAATAAGGGTATAATTTTATGTTTAAAATATTTCTATAATTGCAAAATATATAAAATGGATTCACCCATTCTCTCTCCCTTGACAAAAACATTTCTTGAGAAAATGAGTGAACCGTATGAAAAAGTATGGCTGAATGTACTCAGACAAATGCAGAAGAAAGAATATAACAATGACCTATGCCTGGTGCTTGTTAAAGCATGTTATCTTGGAATTGACTATTCACTAAGTGTTTAACAAGACTTAACCTGCTATAGACTATCTACATTCAGGTATCCAAAAGTAGAGATAGAATCTAAGAGTCAGTTCATAATATTGATTATTCTTACTTGGCTCACAATCAGACACTGAGTGCATAAACAATAGATTTTCTTAGTTGTTTCACCATCAATTCACACCTACCTAAGTGGAAAAATATATTTTCTTTTCCTTAATAACAGAAACTGAGAAACTCACAGCTAGCATAATCCTAAAAAGACAAAAATTGGAATGATTTCCCCTGAAAACTGGAGCAAGACAAGGATGCCCACTCTCTCCCCTCCTGTTCAATATAGTATTGGAAGTCCTGACTGCAGCAACCAGAAAACAGAAGGCGATCAGGGGTATCCAAGTAGGAAAAGAGGAAGTCAAGTTTTCCCTCTTTGCTGATGACATGATTGTGTACCTTGAAAACCCAAGAGAATCTGTCAAAAGCCTCATTGCACTGATAAAGGCCTTTGGCAAAGTCTCAGGGTATAAAATAAATGTGCAAAAAGACAATCACATTTCTTTATGCCAATAATAAAAACAGAAACCCAAATAAAAAACACAATCTCATTCACAATAGCCACACAAAAAATGAAATACCTCGGCATCTTCCTAACTAGAAATGTGAAAGACCTTTACAATGAAAACTACAAAACACTACTCAAAGAAATCAAGGATGACACAAACAAGAGGAAAAACATTCCATGCTCATGGATTGGAAGAATCAACATTATAAACATGTCCATTCTATCTAAGGAAATCTACAGATTTAATGCAACACCCATCAAATTACCAGTAACATTCTTCTCAGAGCTAGAAAAAAATACAGGAATTCATATGGAAACAAATGACCAAGAATAGCCAGAACAATCCTCAGCAAAAAAAAAAAAAAAAACAAAGCAGGAGGTATCACACTACCAGACTTCTAACTTTACTATAGAGCTACAATAATCATAACAGCTTGGTACAGAAATAGGCATATAGACCAGTGGAATAGAATTGAGATTCCAGAAGCAAAACCTCAATTTCTCAACCAACTCATCTTTGACAAAGCCTCCATCACCCACCACTGAGGAGAAGAGAACATATTCAGTAAATGGTGCTGGGAAAACTGGCTGACCACATGTGGAAGATTAAAACAAGACCCCTATCTATCCCCATACACAAAAATTAACTCTAAATGGATCAGAGACCTAAATGTAAAACCTCAAACCATAAGAACCTTAGAAAATGCAGGACACACACTTATGGAAATTGGAACTGGCATCCAATTCCTGAACAAAACCTGAAACCCACAGACCATAAGAGATAAGTTAGACAAGTGGGACCTCATTAAATTGAAAAGCTTCTGCAAAGCCAAAGAAATAATCAAGAGAGCAGGGAGACAGCCCACAGACTGGGGAAAAGTACTTGCCAGCTCCAGGTCTGACAAAGGCCTAACATCTTGGATCTATGAGGAACTCAAATGTGCTGAAAAGAAAAAAAGCAAACAACCCCATTATAAAGTGGGCGAAAGATATGAACAGATACTTCTCAAAGGAAGACATCCGAGCAGCCATCAGACACACGAAGAAGTGTCCAACCTCACTAATCATCAAGGAATGCAAATCAAAACCACAAAGAGATACCACCTAACTCCAGTCAGAAGGACAATTATCAATAACTCAAAAAATAACAGTTGATCTAGAGGGTGTGGTGAAAAGGGAATGCTTCTACACTGTTGGTGGAAGTGAAAACTAGTGCATCCTCTATGGAAAACAGTGTGGCAATTCCTAAAAGTTCTAAATATCAATCTTCCATATGACCCTGCAATCCCCTTCAGGGAATATACCCTGAAGAACTCAGATCCCTCTATAAAAAAGAAACCTGCACACGTATGTTTATCACAGCATTGTTCACAATAGCAAGAACCTGGAATCAACCATGCTGTCCATCAAAAGAGGTCTGGATTTTTAAATGTGGTACATATGCATGATGGAATGCTATGCAGCCATAAAAAAGAACAGAATCATGAATTTCGCAGCAACCTGGATGGAACTAGAACTTATAATACTGAGTGACCTCTCACAGAAACAAAGATCTGAGTATCACATGTTCTCACTCATACAGTGGACCTTGAACATCTATCGTAATACTATAAGGAAAGGATTGACAATGGTGGGAAACTATGGGGGGGAGGGAGGGGAAGGGAGGTGGGATTAATGGTAGTCAATATCTGTCCAGGAATGGGGAGACACCCTTTAACAGCAAGGGTGCCTGAATGAAGTAAATTTGTATACCTAACCCTTAACTGTACCCCACAATATTATAATAAAAAAGTTGATTTAAAAAATAATAGAAACTGACCTTTCTGTCATGAATGAATATGTTTGGGTTTTTTTTGAGTTGGAGTCACACTCTGTCACCCAGACTGGAGTGCAGTGGCCAGGAGCGGCCACTCCAGCCTTGACCTGCTGGGCTCCGGTGATCCTTCTGCCTCAGCCTTCCAAATAGCTGGAATTACAGGCATGTGCTACCACGCCCGGCTGATTTTTTGATTTATTGTAGAGATGAGGTCTCACTGCCCAGGTGGGTCTCGAACCCACAGGCTCAGGCAATCCACTCACCTCAGCCTCCCAAAGGCGCGGGATTACAGGCTGAGCCACCGAGACCGGCATGTTGTTTTTTTGTTTTTTTTAAGCTGGCTCCAAAACTTCTTATTAAGCACTACTTCATAGAAATAACAAATTATGCATTTTGGTCTGATTGCTTAAAATAGGTATTTCCGAGTAGGGAAAAAAATATTAGAATGAAAATGCTTTGAAAATATATTAGGGACTGCAGACATAAAGAGTATTCTTGAAAATAAAGCTGATATGAATTTGATACAAATTTAATGTATTTGAAATGGAAAGTAAAAATATAATACATCTGGATAGAATTATGCAAATCTGTGGGGAAAATTTTTCCAGAGAGCTTACTTTAGCATGTTCTCTAAATCCAATTTTTATAAAAGAAAAAGTGGAGATAATAATTTTATATGTCCTTAGAGTGATGCAGAGTTTATTTTTAGAATAACAAATAAATAAAACAAATATTTAAAATGAATTAGCATAAGGGGCTCTTTGTAATTATGAACTGTCTTTGCTTAGTTTTGCTAATCAAACAAGTATATTACTTCAGTCATTAGACAGTTCTCTAAAATGAATCACCTTACTATAATTGTTCTCATTCATAGACATATGTCTTTTCATTAGATGTAAGTGTTCATTTCTTAGGCATGAATATTTAGTTTAAGCAGGCAGAGTGGAAAAATATCAAAAACATGAGATTAGGGTCAATAGACAATGGAGTTTATAAAATAGATTAATCAGAATATCTTGAATACATTGTCGTGTTTCTAACCTTCATTTTCTCATATGTGTTGTTGAGGGAAAGATATGTGGTTAATTGTTTTGAGGATCAAATGAGATAATGCATTTGAAAAAACACAGAGGATTATTTACATACCATTATTTTTATATTCAGGAAGTAGCTTAGATAAATAATCCAGGAGGAGTGACCTTTTTGTTTTCAGATACTCAAGACAAATAAACATAAATAAGTGTCAGTAATAGTGTCATTTCTTTCTTGGCTTAACAACTCTTTTGACCTAAACAATCACCAGAGTTGTAAGAAGTTGGAAAGGTTAGAGTAAACCTTTAAGTCTTAACACAATTTTTTACAGGTTGGTTAATAAGGACAACAGTATAACATTTATGAATTCCAAACCTGGAAATTATAATATTAAAAATACGTAAGCGTCAGTTGTTCAGCTATTTGCATATGTATAGTGTTTTACTCTACAGAATGATTCCACCCAATTTCAAAATAATTAGTTTAGGGTATGGTATTGTATTTGTCTATGGACATGTCTCTTTGATCTTTCATTGTTTAAGGTTATGCAGGTGGCCCAACGTTATGTGAAGTTGCTTGTCCAGTATTAGTTGTGCATCAGAAGAGAGTGGCTCAGTGCACTTTCAACAGGGCCCTGAGAACCAACCCAGCCTGGCCAGAGCAGGGTTCAGAGACCCAGCAGAGGAGTGTAGTTCGAGTGTGTGTGCGAGTATGTGAGTGTGAATGAGTGCACAGGACAGAGGTGTTGAACTTCCGGGTGGACTCGTGCACAACAAGTTAAAGAGGCCACCTTGTCTGCGGTCTTCCACCAAGGCAGGACAGAGGGGAAAAGGTGGCACAGCCTGCACTGGTTAGGCAGCGTCCCTTGAATTTGGGGGAGGAGGGGGCATTGGAGGTTGATGGGGGATGTCTCATGAGGGCTTAAAGCATGGCCTTAGCAGGAGTCAGCTGGGAGTTTGCTCGCGTGATTTTGTGCGCAGCCCCCCATTTCCCGTGATATTAAATTGTACTGTGAGGGGGGTGAGCGGAGCATCTCCTGAGCTGTCTGAGTGGTGGCCAGGGATCCCATTCTACTGCTACCCCCACCAGGTCCACTCCACTCCCTCGCTGTGTCCTCCTACCGAATGGAAAGGCCACCCACGCACTTCACCCACCGCTGAAAAGGAAGCGTGGGACACTGGGACTTGGGCGGAACACAAAGCACCACCTGGAATATCCCACATTATCATCAGAATCATCAATGAGATGCAAACATGAAAGACAAGATGAAGAAGGATCACAGCTGGTGGAGACTGCCTTTCTGGTAGGTATCTCCCCCTACCCACCAGCCACACTGCCCGAGGGCTACACTGCTCTCCTGGAAGCAGCCAACGGCGCCAGAGATGACCTCTTCTTGCCCCAGTCACTGGCTGCTCGCCAGGCTCTTGATCTTTATTATTCTGTGGGAGTGGATTCTCCCCAGACCTGTGTGTGTGTGTGTGTGTGTGTGTGTGTTCGGGGAAGTTGCAACAGTGTCATTTGTCATTTGTTTGCAGCGGGAGGATTAGAAGAGAGTACAGCTAGCTAGTACTGTTGGCTTCCTGAGCAGTACTACTTGACTACTTTAGCATTTCTTAAACCTTTGTAGCTTCCGATTTAATCATGGAAATAATGTCTCTAGAGTAATGCTGGTTGACAGAAGGTTGTAACCGGCTTTCATTTGATGCAGGCATATGTGTGGATAATTCTTTTGTTTTCCAATTTCTTCCTTTAAAGGACAGCTGTAAATAGATTTTTTTAAAGGATATATCTGTACAGTGTGCCTCGGGAATGCAAAACATTACATTTGGAGCTCGGTCTTTCAGGGTTTTGGTTGCATGAATTAAATATTTATTCACTAACTTACTCTCTTTTATAAATTGGCCAAAAGAAACCTGACTGCACACAGAGAGGGTGTGAGGTTGGGTGTGTGGGGGGGAGGGTGAACCAGGATGTGTTTGCCTGAAGGATCTTGCTATGGTATATGTCTGAATTCTAGCAAAGAGTTCTAGATAACTGGCCCTATTGCCCAGTGAAAAAGTGACAAAGGCCTTTTTAATTGCAATGGAGTTATCAATAGCTGGAGTGGCCAGTTCCCTTTACATCATCTCTTCATTTCATAGTGGGATAAGTTATCATTTCTCGCCTATACTGTGATCCTGTTAATCACTAAATTTCTCTTTCTGCAGATGAATGAGCATGTGATAGATTGATGAATGAACTGCCTCAGGGAGAGGAAAGATTGTTGTGGAAATGTGTGAGAAGCAGTAAGGGTTAAGCAAAGGTCAGATTGATGTTATCACTGAGGTTTCCCTGGACTGGAGTACATTACTCTTTGTTTGTTTGGCTATTAATCCGGAATTGTGTGGGGGTGTGCAAGTCTTCTGTAATGCATTATTCAGGCTCCTTAGAGTGCAAATCAAGTACGATGATAGAGTTTCAGTGTACATTTTAAACAATGCAATGAGTTTATTTCTAAATATTTAACCATAACAATTCATGAATTGCCATATCTGCCAGCAGAATTTTTTTTTGATAAATAACATTATCCTGATGGAATTTAAATATAGCTCTCTCTGCCGGGCTCGGTGGCTCAGCCTGTAATCCCAGCGCTTTGGGAGGCCGAGGTCAGTGGATTGCCTGAGCCCATGGGTTCGAGACTTGCCAGGACAATTTGGCAAGACCTCATCTCTACAATAAATCAAAAAATTAGCTGGGTGTGGTAGTGGATGCCAGTAGTCCCAGCTATTTGGAAGGCTGAGGCAGAAGGATTGCCAGAGCCCAGCAGGTCAAGGCGATGGTGGCCGGGAGCAGCCACTGCACTCTAGTCTGGGTGACACAGTGACACTCCAACTCAAAAAAAACCAAATAATAAATAAATAAATAAATAAAGTCTCTGTAGCCCATCAGTATATGTTAATATTCTTTAAAGTACTAAGTTTCATGTGGTCTCTTTTTTTTTATCTAATCAGGGTATATCTCCATTGATATAATTTGAAATTTCTAAGGCACCCTCTTTTTGTCAACAGTTTAATTTTCCTGTTTTAAAGTTCATTTGATGGGAAAAGACACAGAAGGTGTCATCCACCCAAAAGAATATATGGTAGCCCACCTCTTTCTATTTGCACCACACATGTTGAAATAGTGAAAGTGTGGGTCATAGTGTCATTTCTTTCATTGCTTAACAATAAATCTATTGACCTAAACAATCACCATACATGTAAGAATCTGGAAAGATTACAGAAAACTTTTAAGTCTTAACACCATTTTGTGGCAGTTTGTTAATAAGAACAGCAGTCTAACATTCATGAATTCCAAACCTGGAAATTATAATATTAAAAATATGTAAGAAGCTGGGCTCGGTGACTCAGCTGTAATCCTTTGGGAGGCTTTGGGAGTGCCTTTGGGAGGCTGAGGTGAGTGAATTGCCTGAGCC
>JAPVLO010003121.1:0-25377 GCA_027257055.1 Cephalopachus bancanus
TGTAACCGCCGGGTGGGGAAAGGGGGGAGTGAGAGAGTGAGGGCAAGAGAGGTCTGTATTTATCGTTTGGGTGGGGCGGCCAGTGCTCTATCAGAGCTTTGTGATGCCGGCCAGTGCCTTCTTAGGGTCTTTATTGGAGGGAGCTATGAGGTAGTATTCCTATAGGGAGATAATATTTGTGTATAGGTTTAAGTTTCATGCACGCAGGAAGAGCAGGAGCTTAGGGCCTTTGTTGTCTTTGGTTCCATATAGTGTTTTAGCACTATCTCCAGAGACTCCCTTCTGACTGTTCCCCGTGCCTTTCACTAGGAGGAATGATTTCACTAGGGATCATATGTGTGTTTTCACTGAATTAGAAGATGAGGCTGCCACCTGGCCACTTTGGCATTTGGGACCCCTCATCCCATTGACACAGCAGTTAAATTGGGAGATACATGACTGGCTGGGTGATTTTTCCTGATTATTGAGGGTAAATTAGATATTACTACATAATCAACGAAGGAATGAGGGAGGGTAATATTGGGAATCAACTCAGAATTTTCTTAGTGCTTCCACATTCAACACTAAAACTACCACAATATTAGAAAACAGACAGTACCATGCATGACTCAAAACTCTCAGAAATATAGATGTGTCACTTCATTAGGTAAAACACTCCAAACATCTGAGACCTGGGTCAAAGGCAAAATAAATATTGACTAATAGGTCAAGTAAATTATAATTAGTTTTAAATGTGAATGGGAAGAATAGGTCTGGATGAGTCAGCCAGAAGCCCTAACTTCTAAATCCTATCCCCCAGCCTTGGGGATGAGAATATGCTTCATCCTGGAGCCCTTGTGTTCAAACAGTGGCATAGAATATGTACTTGGAACAAGGAACCTCAGTTCTCTTCCTGTTTCTGTCCAGGAACATCTTAATGCAATCACTTCCTGCCACCTGCCTTAAATAATTGATCTTTCAAATAGGATTCATGTTCCCTGCTCTTGACCCCACCTGGTAACGAAGACAGTGTAGAGAAGGTCCTGTACAATGAACTTTGAAGCTAACAAGTATAATAACAGGGGGCGGCAGCTTTAGTGAAATGGAGTGCTCTTTTGCTGACCTGCTTTTGGGGACTATGCTGGATCTCATGAGTGGCAATAACTGTTGGTTCCATTGATCCAATATTTCCTTGTATTTTTGAGTTAACCCCTTTTTTCTAAAAGCTATATAAATAGGGAAAGTCAAGAAGATGGCAGCCAAACCAGTCGGGCTATGTGAGTTCCAGTGTGAGTGAGTGAGTATATGGAAACTCTTGTATAAGTACTGGTGAGTGAGTGGGCATGTGAGTGACTGACTGAGTGAGGGCTAAGGAGCTAAGGTCCAGGGCTCTCCTGATGCAGTGACTGGCTAGTGCCACAGCTGCTGGACTTGGACCCTAGTGATTCCTGGGATGCAGAAGTCAAGTACCATTTTCTTTCTTTCTTTCTTTCTTTCTTTTTTAAATCAACAAACTCTCCCTGGGAATAAAATGCTGGGAGAGACTGTCCAAGCGGGGGCTCGAGAGCAAGTGGCCAGGGTCCCGGTACAACAGCTGGAGTTTCAGCTTCTCTGCTTGGTCCCTGGCTTTTTCAAGGTCGCAGAAGCCGATTGCCATTTTTTTCAAAGGACAGAAGTTTTCCTGTGAAAAGTGGTGGGGAGAGACCGTCTCCCCAGGCTCTCCCTCACCATTGACAGGAGAGACTGCCACCTCCAGGCTTTGCCTCAGCACTTCAGCATCTGGCAGGGCACTGGCAGCAGGGGCTGTGGAGGGAGTCCAGAGGCAAAGTCCCCCAGAAGAGGACAAGAGAGGCACCCTACCACCATCTTGAAGAGGGGGCAGGAAAGTGCTCCACCTTGCTCATCACGGAGCAACAGATCCAATCTCTGTGACTGGTGGGTCAACTACTCCAGGACTGATCATGACCCAGGGGGAATATCCTGAAAGCACAAATTTCAGAGGGACCTGACGAGTGCTGAGTTCCACGTGCATCAATTCCTACCCTGATCCAGCTGTGGGACAAAGGGTGTGGCCAGAAAAGGACAAGGAAGAACTCGAAAGAAACCAGTGGTGAGTCAGCGTTGACCCAAACCCCCTCCTCCCCAGCAGTCCTCTGAACATCAAACCCACACAGCTGGTCACAACCGAGAGGGAAAAACACAGGTGGAACTTCGACGTCAATCACAATAGGAGAACTCCATTCCATCATAGGCCTGGCTGGGGCACCCAGGTGAGTACATACCTGGGAAAGAGGCAATCATATTCTGCCCCCTCTCTCCCTCTCTTTCCCTCAATTAGTATATATATGTACTTATTTATGAGGGATACCAAAAAAACCCGTAATCTTTTTTGGAGAGCAGCCCCCCTTGTAATACAGACTATACCCACTGGGTAAGTCTTCTAGGAACCCACTGGATCAGCGTATCAGCTAACAATGTTGTTATGAGAGGCAGCGTTTGGCGTCAACGAATTTTTTTTCCTTTTCGGAGATCCTTTGAATACCTTTGCCCTTCTCATAATGAGTGATTGCGAGCGTAACTGCCCACACCTTGCTGAGAGTTCAGTGGTTTTTAGCATGACTCCCATGCCCCACCCTCTCTATTCACCCAATCCTGCCCCCAAAAGCTTTTGTGTTTCCCCAAATGAAAATAGTCCTCAAAGGGAAATGTTTTACTGATGTGGAAGAGGCGAAAAAAAGTGGAGGACCACTAAAAGGCATCAAAATGGACAAGTTCAAAAACTGTTTTGAGCAGTGGAAAAAGCATATGATGGTTGTATTGTATCACTGAGTACTTTGAAGGTGACTGAAATTTAAATATGTAAGAATAAATACACAACTTTTAATGAATAAATTCTGAAATTTTTAGTGTCCACCCATGTATACAGATACGCATATAACCAGCAAGATAGCATCTACATATATATATGTAGAAAGACAATGGATATCTCACACATCTAGAAAGCCCTGAATAACACAGATTTAGGTTGAAGAAAGCCGGGCACTGCAGGAACAAATGCCTCAAAGAGACTGTTGGTAAATGTAAAGAATAAAGACAATTCCGGTGAGGGCTGAGAAAGCAAATAAGAGAGTTGTAGAGAAAGCTTCAATCATTGTGGAGATATGCCTATATTGTTAGGAACAGTATGCAGAGAGAAGTATGAAAATTAAAGGTGCTTCTGGTGAGGTTTCAGATGAAAACGAGGAGCATTGTATTGGAAACTGTAGGAAAGGTGTAGGAAAGGTGTAAAATGGCAAAGAAGTTGGCCAAATGGCTTTCTAGTGTTTGTGGAAAGCAGAACATGCAAGTAATAAACTTGGATGTTCAGCGGAGGAGATTTCTTAGTAAGATGTTGCAGGCATGGGCTGCTTTCTCCTTGCTGCTTATAGTAAAATGTGAGAGGGAAGGAATAAGTTGAAGAAGAAATCGTTAAACAAAAATAAACCAACCTGAGAGATTAGGAGGGATTCTCAGATTATCTATATTGCAGAAAAGTAGAAGAGCATATTCTGCCAATAACATTGGGGGAATGACTCCACATTGATTTTCTAAAGAGATCACGGTCTTATGACGTATAGTTCAAATCAGTCATCTCTGCAGAAGCCAATAATAGGGATTGGGTAATATCAGCAGAAATGCTGTCACCTGGATTTGGACGTCAAGGGGCAAAGATGGGAGGAAATGAAGGAAGACATCTGAGATTCTGCGGGTTGGGACTACAGAGATATCTGGCTATTTGTGTTATTTTTCAAGAAAAGGGAATAATGACTCTGAAGGCAGTTCAGGATAGGCAGAGATGACACTGCTACCTGGGGGCCCGAAGACCCAGGCCTAAGAAGTGAGGTTATTTCTCCCTTGTTTACAGGGTGGGTGAGGATACACCCAAGGGCCAACGGGATGAGGTCACTGACCTGGTGGGCCTGTAATGCATGGCAACAACAGGAGGTCCAGAGGACAGACACTGAGTCAAAGAGGATTATTTTTTAGCCTTAAATGTCACGGAATCTACCCTGCTAGATTTCTGACTTGCTTAGGATTCACCAGTCTCTTCTGATTTCTGCCTTTTCAAATGAGACTGTCTATCCTAAGCCTTCCCCACAATAACATTTTGGAAGCAGATAACTTGTCTGATTTTATAGATTCACAACTGAAGAAAAAATTTGCCTCAAAATGAATTATACTTCACTATCATCGATACGTAATTTGGATGAGATTTGGGACTTAAGAGTTGATGATGGAAGGGTTAAAACTTTTGCTGTTATTGGGATGGGGTGAAGGTATTTTGCATGCAAGAAGGACATGAATCTGGGGAGTCCAAAAGGCAGTGTCATGGACGAAATTGCACCCCTCGTGGGCTAAAATGTGCCCCTCATTCATAAACTGAACTAATCCCCAGTTTCTCAGAATGCGTTTGTATTTCGAGATAGGATCTTTAAAGAGTTCATTAAATTAAAATGGGCCCATGAGGATGGACTGCAATTCAATATAGCTGCTGTCCTTATAAGAAGGGAGACTAGGGCACAAACAAAGGTACAGGCGGAAAGCCCCTGTGAAGACAGAGGGAGAAGATGGCCATCTACAGGGCAAGGGGAGAGGCCTCTAAAGAATCCAACTCTGTGTGTGTCTTGGTCTCAGATTTCTAGTGTTCGGAGTTGTGAGTAATTTCATTTCTGTTGCTTAAACTGCCAAGTCTCAATAAAATCAAAAGCACAAACCGAATAGTCTATGGTATTGGTTAATTGATCACGGTTTTTCTAGAAGTGAAGTAGATGGGAGGCCTACTAAATTCAATCTTAAGAAATTTAATTGTGATGAAAAGTACATAGCATAAAATGTACCATCTTCATTATTTTTAAGTGTACATCAATAGTTCTAAGTGGGAGTGACTTTGTGTTGGCATCCCTAGCAAGCTAATGCATATTTTCTTCATAACACTGCTTGTTCTCCTCAAGACCAACGCCATCTCTCCTCTTTGGTTCTAGACTTAAAATAGATCAAAGGCCCAGCAGGCCGCAGAAGGAGAGGTCCAAAGAGTGACCCAGGAGAGGTAAGTTACGCTCCACTCTATAAAAGGCTGTTGCAGATGATTTTTTCAAATTATACAAGACAGATATCCAGCAGCTATGTGTGGGAAAGAATATTAAGGGTGTGGTATAATGGGGGAAAGAGCATAAAGTTGGATGGAGCTGAATTAATTGGTATTGGCCCATGAAGACATTTTGCTTTAACTGCAGTTCAAGGGGGTTATAAAGGGCTCTAGCAGTTTGGTTGGTTAGCTGAAACATGCATCAAAATGTGGGCTACAGGAAGTAATGTCGAAATGTCAGACCTGCCTTGTTCTAGTGGAGAGGGAGAAAAGGCTTAGGGAGATTGGAATGCAAGACTAGATTTGTCATTTAAGAACTGCTCTCCCACCATGCGAGTGTCCAGAAAAACATGCCTTTTACCACAAGTGTGAGAAGCAAATTTTTGAAGGGATCCCCAGCATTCTTTGAGGAGCTCTGTGACCCCTCTTCTCTGTAGACCAGAACCTCCAGTGGGGACTGATGCCACTGAATTGGGAAACCTAAATGCAGTGGGAGTGACTGAATCCTTAGGTGGCAGGAGCCAAACAGTAGCACCGAATCTCCAAAGGCAAGGTGGTCGTGGTTGATATATCGGACAATAGAATCAAAAGCACAAACCGAATAGTCTATGGTATTGGTTAATTGATCACGGTTTTTCTAGAAGTGAAGTAGATGGGAGGCCTACTAAATTCAATCTTAAGAAATTTAATTGTGATGAAAAGTACATAACATAAAATGTACCATCTTCATTCTTTTTAAGTGTGCATCAATAGTTCTTAGTCACATTATTGTGCAGCCAGTCTCCAGAACGGTTCCATCCTGCAAAACTGAAACTCCATACGTGTTAAAGAACAAATCCCCATTTCCTCCTCTCTCTAAGTACTAGAAGCCACTATTCTGTTCTCTACTTCTATGAATTTGACCGCATTAGATAGCTCATATAAATGGAATCAGACAGTGTTTGTCTTTCTGTGACTGGGCTATTTCCCTTAGCTTAATGTCCTGGAGTTATAGCCATGCTGTCACCCGTGCCAAGTTTTTCAGGGCTGTGTAACATTCCACTGTACATATATTATATTTTGTGTAGCAATTAATTCATCAATGGACATTTGGGTCGTTTTCACTTCATGGCTATTGTAAATAATGCTGCTGTGAACATAGGTGCGCAAATATCTCTTTGAAATCCTGCTTGCAATTTTGTTGGATATGGACTCAGAAGTGGGATTGCTGATTCATACATGGTGATTCTAATTTTCATTTTTGAGGAATAGCTGCCCTGATTTCACAGCAGCTGCACCATTTTCCATTCCTGCCAACAGTGCACACGGGTGCCAATTCCTTCAAAACTCACTACCACTGGTTGTTTTCTGGATTTTTGTTTGTTTGTTTGTTTGTTTGATCTTGTTTTCCTTTTGAGTCTTTTTTTTTTCTTTTAGTGTGAATGCAGGATTTATTGAGAAGACACAAAAACTTCCATAGTGGTAGTGGACCCAAGGGGGCTGTTTTCTTTTTTTATGTTTTAGTAGCCACCTGAATGGGTATGAGGTGATGTTGCATTATGGTTTTGGTTTGATTTCTCTAATGACTAGTGACAGTGAGTGTCTTTTCATATGCTTTCTGGACATTTGTTTATCAGCTTTGTATGAATGTATATTCAAGACTATATCGGTATTCTCCTGAGAATCAGAACCAATATGGTGTGTGTGTAGAAAGAGAGGATTTTATTTAAGAAATTGGCTTAGTCAGTCATAAAGGCTAAAAATTCCAAACCTGCAGGGTAGGCCAGCAGGTTGCAGACACTCAGGAAAAAATGGATGGTGCAGCTCCAGTCCCAAGGATGTCTGCTGGCAGAATTTCCTCTTCCTCGGGGGAGATCGGTCTTTTTTTATGCCTCCCACTGATGAATGAAGCCCACCCACACGGTAGAGTGTAATCTGCTTTACTCAAAGTCCACCAATTTGAATGTTAATCTCATCCAAAATGTTCCCCCAGAATCATCCAGAATAACGATTGACCAAATATCTAGGTACCATTGCCAATCTTATTTGACACGTAAAACTATTCATCACAAGTCCACCCATTGTCAACTTGGTGCCCACTTGCCTCACCTCAAAGCGTAATTAATATCCACATAAAGACAGTAGCAAGGATATAATTCCATCTAACATAATACAATTCTTGTGTGTACAAACAAAAACACACTCTCTCTTTAGAAAAAGATGCAAAGTTTTTAAAGTGTTGCCATCTTCTCTCCTTGATAGCCTGTTACTCAAGTATGTGCTGGAAAGTTAACAATGCTTACACACAACAGGGGTAGTCAATATTTCTTATGTTACATGACAAGGGAATGAGAGAAGTGAGGAAACAAAGATATTTCTTGTATATGCGAGCATATTTATATCAAAATGAGAAAATACTCATGACTATTACAGTCCTCGGTTCTGCAAGTGGTCACGTGGTTGTAGCTGGTATTTGTCATTACCTTTTCCCACTACCTGCTATGTGTTCCTTTTGCCTTCAGCAAGCACCTCAACTGATCTTGGTTTTTACCTGCTGGGGTGATCCAAATCTTCATTCCCAAATGGTCTGGGACTTTAGTAGTCCTGTCTAAATTGAGCTATTGTAGTTTTCCATTGAATTTCTCATAATGCATGGTAATACTAAGATGTGTCCTAAGGATTGCCGTGCATCCTAGACAGAGTCTTACTTACCCCATTGTGGAGTTCCATTCCTGCCAACCGTGCACACGGGTCCCAATTCCTTCAAACCTAACCATCACTAGTGCTTTTCTGGATTTTTGTTTGTTTGGTTGGTTGATCTTGTTTTCATTTTGAGGTTTTTTTTTTTTTAATGTGAATGCAGGATTTATTGAGAGGACAGAAAAGCTTCCACAGTGGTAGTGGACCCAAGGGGACTGTTTTTTTATTTTTTTTAGTTTTTAGTAGCCACCTGAATGGGTATGAGGTGAGGTTGCATTATGGTTTTGGTTTGATTTCTCTAATGACTAGTGACGGTGAGTGTCTTTTCATATGCTTTTTGGGCATGTGTTTATCAGCTTTGGTAAATAAATGTATATTCAAGTCGATATTGGTATTCTCCTGAGAATCAGAACCAATATGGTGTGTGAATAGAAAGGAAGGATTTTATTTAAGAAATTGGCTTAGTCAGTCATAAAGGCTAAGAATTCCAAAACCTGCAGGGTAGGCCAGCAGGCTGCAGACACTCAGGGAAAAATGGATGGTGCATCTCCAGTCCCAAGCATGTCTGCTGGCAGAATTTCCTCTTCCTCAGGGGAGATCAGTCTTTGTTTATGCCTTCGACTGTAACTACCTTTTTTGCCTCTTGAATCAGAGGCATGAGGAGTTCTAGTGGCTGGATGACAGTCTTAACTCCTAGTTCAGTGGAGGCGTTGATGCGTCTCTTTTGGAAGTACTCCTCCCGCTGGAGCCAAGACCTCCAGGGCAGCAGAGCCTAAAATCGTGGGAATAGGAAACAAAAATTTTTCTAATGAGTCAATTTCCATGATAGTGGGTAGTGGTACTCCTACTTGCATCCCTTGATTCCTGGGCCCATGAATCTTGGCTATGGGAGATATCGTATCATAAACTGGACACTCAAGCAGAACATAGACAGCCTCCTGGAAAACATTTCCCCAGCCCTGCAAGGTGTTGTCACCTAGCTGAAGTTGTAACTGAGCCTTCAAATGTCTACGGCACCACTCTGTCAACCCAGTTGTTTCCGGATAATGGGGGACATGGTAAGATTCATGAGTTCCATAGTAAGTGTGGACCCATCGCCACACTTGTCACTTTTTTTTTTCTGTGCAGTGAGTCTGCAGTGACAGTAGTGGAGGGAGCGAATTTCCTTGGGCAAAGTGGCGGGAGTGCTATGTGTTTCTCTCCTTACCTCCATGAGTTGCTTATTCCCCCTCACCCCCAATATTGTGAGAAGACCTCTGTGAGAGTTTTATACGAGGTCCCTGCAGTTAGAGGAACAGTGAACAGATGTTTGACCCATGCCTGTGAAAGCTAAAGGTAAAAGACAGTAGCCAAGCTGACCATCTGGCAGGAAAACAAAGAGGCAAGGCTTTGCTTTTGCTACGGATGGGGAGTGATTATTTCATGGAGCAGGAAAGGAGCATGCGGCAAGGGAAGCCTGCGTGGGTCATTTACAAGGGAGCCCGGTCTCAGGAAGCACCCGGGCTAGGGAGAAGACGGCCTCAACAGGAAGAGCAATGGGACGCTTTCGTTGACTGAAGCCAGCGTTCTCGGTGGGGGTGGCATCGCTCCGTCTGTGGCTCCGCGGCCAGATGTACTCAGTGAGGCATTCTCTATGGAGCCCACGGAGGCCTTTGGTGAGTGAAACGTGCTTTGACTGTCTGCCAGGCACAGGAGGCCCAAGCCAGTCACGACAAGCAGCAGCCCACAGGACCTTTCCTCCCCATCCACGCCTCCGATTCACGGTTCCACTCTCAGCCCAGCTGCAAACCGGGAGTCAGAAAGAGACTGCAGCGACGGGGTGCTGCAGAAGGGGGCGATAGTGGAGGAGTGCAGCACATAGCAGGGAAAATGGAAAGATCGACCACATCCCCTTACTGAAACAGAACAGGGGATCGCTTTCACTTTCAGTGAAGCTGGAGTTTGATTACCCAGCTGAACCCCTGGTTGAGCCTAAAGGCAACCAAAAGACGCTTTCTCTAAGAGCAGCTGAGTACGTTTTGGGATCTGCCCAGATTCCATCCAAGAGCAGGGAAGAAACAGCCTTATGAACAGGATTTAAGGGGCCATATGGGAGGAATGAAGAGACGTTTCACTAATGTTTTTAGGTTATTGTTTTGTTCTGTTTTCTTCTCGAAACCTTGGAATATAGTTCTCTCAACATGTGCTTAGGTATGAATGTGCCATGCACTTTAACAACCTTGTGGTTTTAGTACTATTACTGTCCAGATTTACCAATTATTGATATGCTATTTAGTAAATGGCCCGTAGGTGTCAGCTGCTCTATTATAATGAGGACACGGTGACAAAGAAGATGACCTAAGGGCGAGACTTAGAGCTGTTCAATGTCTGGCCCACTGTCACCCAGCTTAGGTAAGGTACAAGCTTGACTGTGATTGGCCCATCCTTGGCAAGACTTGTTCCTTGCCTTGTTTCTGGTGTCTGCTCCAGTATTGCCCCAGACATGCCTCTCCTGACCATCCTAATACCGGACCCCTTCCCGCAGGCACACTATACCCTTACACTTTTCATTGCTTCTCAAAGTACTTCTTACAGTTGAGGCTCCATTTTCTTACAAGCTTGGTTACTTATTGTCAGTCTCCCGCAGCCAGAATGTTGCTCTGGGCAGGAAATTTTGTCTTGGTCACTGACCTGGCCCCAGCACCGAGAACCAGGTTCTGGCATAAGGTTGACATTCTTGGAAGGGAGGGTCCTTTGAATCTCAGCATAAACTGCAGCTCCTCCTGACCCAGTTCCTATGCTCTCAGTTCGCTCCTGCTTTGGGGGACTTCCTGCTATAATACTCAGTACTACGCGTGTCCTGACGTATATTCCACTTCATTGAGTCTCCTTACCTGTGGGCCTCCACTACGAGATTGTAAGGAGTCTACATCTCGCTCATTATCCAGTATAGCCGAGCATGCCGCAGAGACCCTGACTCACAGTACATACTTAGAAAATTTAGTTGGATCAAACGGTTAATTAGAATGAACTTGAGGTGTGTGGAAGACCAATAAACGTTAGTAAGGAGGCAACTAGGCTTCTTTGGAGTAGGCAATTTGTAAGTTTTTGTGGCATTCACTTTTGATTTCCATGTTACATTTAATATAATCCGAATATTTTGGATGATTTCTGTGTTCCTTTCAAGCCCCTCCTCAATCCCATCGACCTCCTTTCCTCCCTGAAGGCAACCATTGTCATGATATTGTTTGTGGCTTTATTTCTAAGTTGGAATCTCACTCTGCCACCCCAGCTGGAGTGCAGTCACATGATCACAGCTTCCACACCCTCAACTTTCTGGAATCTAGTGGTCCTCCTGCCTCAGCCTTCCGAGTAGCTGGAACTGCAGGCACATGCCACCACACCCAAAATTTCTTGATTTACTGTAGAGACAAGGTCCCACTAAGTTGTCCAGGCTGGTCTCAAACCCTTGGGGTCAGGCAATCCTCTCACCTCTGCCTCCCAGAGTGCTGGGATTACAGGTGGAGCCACCACACCTTGCAGTTTTCATGATATTGGTGCAGCTCATAATTTCATACTTCTATTTCACAAAAACTTAGCCATAAATGATAGACTTACGCTGAGTGTTAAGCCTGGGTTAACATCGTGGTTCCACAGGAAAATGGGTGACTCTGTGATGTTCCTCAGCAGCAGAAACAACAGAAGCACGGCCACTGGGTCTGCCTCTCATTGCCCCTCCTCCTGCGAGTGAACCTAGCTCCTGCCCCAACACCGAGACCCTTCAGGTATGCATTTTTGGCCATAGAAATTGACTTTCGGTCATGAAGCCTGACATGCTGTGTGTATCTTCAGCTCCCTTTGTCCTCTGTGGTTTGCATCTGCTATTGATCCATAGAGGCAGTGCTTTCACTTTTAGGCAAGGATATATCTTTTTTTGCTTCATTGCAAAATATAAATCCTCTGTCATTGTGGTGGGCCAAAGGCCTCCGTGGTAAGATGCTATCTGTACTCTCTTTTGGTGTTACCTGTTTTTAAAGGCAAAGAAAATCAGAATTCCCTTTGAATTGTTGATCTGATGATTTCCAGGTTGAATTAGGAGAGGAATTTCAAGGACAAGAATGCCTGATGACATCCAGTTGAATCAGTAGAGAGATTTCAAGGACAAGAATGTTTGGTGGCCATTGCATTGCTAAGCTATTGTGTGGCCATGTGTTCTTTGAACTATGACCAGGCCATGTTTTCTTAAGCTTTGGCCTCCTTCCCTACCTTGTGGAGGTGAATCTCTCTTTCTCTCTAATTTACTTTCTGAGTAAGCTATATTCTTTAAAAAAAAAGAATGCTCGGCTATCCTAATTTCACTTGTATGATAGGAAATAGAAAGCGGTAAGATTTCAGGAGAAAGACTTGCTGCCCTGGAGGTACATCTGGGTTCCTGTGCAAGACTTGGCCCTGACTGTCAACATGAGGCTGAAGGTGTGCTGTATTGCCGGCCAGAGAGGGAGGCAGGCCTGGAGGTGTGGTCTGTGCGCTGACATCCACACTCACCCTCCTTTCTGTGCAAATCTCATCAGAGAGGGGCCTCCAGCCCACTGTTAACCGGCTGCTCCTCCAGGGTCTTCTGGTTCCTACCAACTCCCCTTGTAGTACTCCCATCCTCCCGGTAAAAAAGCCTTCTGGTATTATCGACTGGTGCAGGATCTGCGGATAATCAACTCTGCCGTAGTACCATTGCATCCAGTGGTCCCTAACCCATATACTCTCCAATCTCAGATACCCCCCACTACCACTCATTTCACAGTCCTGGACCTTAAAGATGCCTTCTTCACCACCCCCTTACATCCAGACTCCCAGCCACTCTTTGCCTTTACTTGGGAGGATCCAGACACCCACAGGACCCAACAATTAACCTGGACGGTCCTGCCTCAGGGATTCCGTGATAGTCCCCACCTGTTCGGCCACCCGTTGGCCGAGGATCTGTCCTCTTCTGACTCTGGGTGTGGCACTCTCCTCCAGTATGTAGATGACCTCCTCCTGTGCAGCCCCTCCAGGGAGGTCTCTCTCCGAGATACGGACTCCCTCCTTAACTTTCTAGCACAGCGGGATACAGGGTCTCCCCTTTCAAAGCTCAACTCTCTACCCCACAAGTCACCTACCTAGGGTGGCCCTGACCCCCACCTCCAAGGCCCTCACGGTGGCCCACACCACCTCCATCAGGGAACTCCTACCCCCCGCCTCAGGTGCTGAAATCTTGTCGTTCCTTGGGCTGGTGGGCTTCTTTAGGCATTGGGTCCCCAATTTCGCTATACTTGCTAAACTGCTATATGCTGCAGCTAAGGAAACTCCCACCGGCCCCCTCACTTCTCCCTCAGCTGTAGCCCACGCCTTCGAGACCGTGCGAGACACGCTCCTAGCCTCCCCACCCCGCTTATGCTTCCTGACTTCCGCGAGCCTTTCCTCCTGTTCACCGAGGAAAGAACTGGGACGGCGACCGGGGTTCTGGCCTACCAGTGGGACCCTCACACCGACCGGTCGCCTTCCTGTCCAAACAGTGGGACCCCACCATCCAGGGATGGCAGCCTTGCCTCTGGGCACTGGCAGTGGCGGCCTGTTTAACCAAGGAGGCTCTAAAGCTTACCCTTCAACAGCCGGTTACACTCTACTCCCCCCACAGACTCCAGGACCCCTTGGGTCATAAGTCATTATCCTTATTAAGCCCTTCTTGGGTCCAGGAGTTCCACTTTCTATTCATCGGACACCTCCAAGTGTCTCTTCGTTCATCACTGCTTCTAAATCCAGCTACTCTCCCTCCCTCCTCTAGCTCCTCAGTTTTGCCTGAACATTCCTGTGTGGAGCTGGTAGAGGCCCTTAGCCCCCTCGCACGGGACTCTCTGACCAACCTCTGTCTAACCCTGATCTCACATTCTTCATAGATGGAAGCTCAACTAGGGGGCTGGACGGAGGCCGCAGGGCAGCCTATGCAGTAGTCTCTCCTCCCACCGTGGTGGAAGCTGCCTCACTGCCACGGGGAACTTCTTCCCAAAAGGCAGAGCTGGTGGCACTCACCCGAGCATTACAGCTGGCAAAGGGCCGCAGGGCCACTATATATATCGATTCTAAGTATGCTTTCCTTATCGCTCATAGTCATGCAGCGACCTGGAAAGATAGGGGGTTCTTAACCACCCGGGGAACTCCGGTGGTCAATGGTAAGGCCGTTCAACCTTTACTCCAGGCCCTACAAGAGCCCAAGGAGGTAGCCATCGTCCACTGTCGAGGCCATCAGACGGGCACAGACCCTGTCATCCAAGGAAACCCCCTGGCTGACACCACAGCCCGCCGACTTACCTCAACCCAGGACGCCACCCCTGTCCTGTTTCTTTCTCCCTCCCTAACTCCCAGGTACCCAGAGGACCGACAACAGCAACTCCTCAGCCAGGGTGCCGTGGCTGCGCAACAGGGGTGGGATATACCTCAGAGACAAGATAATCCTTCCCCAGACACAGGCAAAAGAAATCGTGGGCACAGTCCACCAGTCTTTGCACATTGGTCCCAAGGCCATGCACAGGTTTATTTCCCCGATTTTCTCACCGCAGGGTCTCCGAGAAACCATCAACCAGGTCCATATGGTCTGTCAAACCTGTGCATATGTTTCCTCTCAAGGAGCCCTCTGGCGCCGGATGGCGGCCCACCAGCTGCGAGGGTGTCTCTCTGGACAGGACTGGCAGGTGGACTGCACTCATATGCCAAGACACAAAAAATACCAATACCTGCTGGTAATGGTAGATAACTTTTCAGGTTGGATCGAGGCCTTTCCCACAAGCCGGGAGATCGCCTCGGTGGTGGCTGAGACCTGGGTGGAGCACATCATCCCCCGCTTCGGCCTCCCGATGTCCATCCAGTCAGACAACAGCCCAGCATTCATTTCCAAAAGCACTCAGCTGGTGGCCGAAGCCCTCAGCATCATCTGGAAACTTCACATCCCCTACCGCCCTCAGTCCTCGGGTAAGGTGGAATGGGCAAGTGGCCTCCTGAAGGACCAACTAGCCAAACTTTCCCTGGAGGTAAAACTTTCCTGGCCCGCTTTGCTCCCTGTTGCCCTCACTAGGGTGCGTGCGGCTCCCCGGGGGCCGGTCAGCCTTAGCCCGCCTGAATTGATGTATGGTAGGCCTTTTCTCATTAACACCGGCCTTCCTACAACTGCTCCGCCACCAGCCTCCTACCTGCCCTACCTCTCACTCCTCCGACACCTCCTACGAGAACATGCCAACCAAACCCTGCCCCAGGCCAACTCCACGTCTGACCCGCGGGCAGCCGTCATTCTACAGCCTGGTGATGAGTTTCTCCTTCTAGAGCTCCAACCCCGGTCCCTTCAACCTCGCTGGACGGGACCTTACACAATAGTCCTTACAACTCCTGCTGCGGCTAAACTTTTAGGGCACCCCTCAATTCAAGCAGGCCCCTCCAACAATGAAATGTGGGAATCTAATGAGGTGGGACCCCTCCGGTTAGAGTTTAGTTGTATTGATGCTAGTAAGCCTAACCAATAACTTTATGACGACATGGGGAATGACCGATTGGACTTGCAACCAATGCGTCTCTGCAGGAAAGCCCCAACTCTACCAGCTGGTTCCCCGTACGTGCAATCATCAAAAATTTTCATGCCAACTAGGAAAACAAAAGTACTGGGCTGCAGTAATGTTAAGAGATTTCCAAGTGGGCTGCCCAGGCGGCAGTGGCACAGTCTGCTGCTGGGAGCAAGACACCCCCACCAGATCCTCAAGGAAAGATACCCCCTTGACGCACCGAGTGTTCAACCTCCCATTCTTTGGTCCAGGCACCTTGCTACGAGCAAGCCTCGGTCTGCCTCAGACCAACCAACCAACAGGCCTGGACGGGACGGAGCGTGGGACAACGCACTGGGTATTCTTGTCCCGGGCACCAGGGACAAGAGATCTGCTGGACCCTCAGACCTCCTGTGGGAAAATCAGACAGGGGAGGGGCGCAGGATGATGCAGAACAGCAGAACACCAAGCGGGTCATGGGAGAACTCATTCAACATTTCAATGGACCAGTGTTGGTGCGCTTCAACCTCCCAAAACCCCAAGGCCCTTATCAGACAAACCCGGAACTCCTTTCTGTCCTTAACAAAACCCAAACCCTGCTTAACCTTACTAACCCTGGCTTAGCAAAGGACTGCTGGCTATGCCTCAGGTCCGGCCAGTCCTGGGTCTCTCCTGTCCCGGTCACAGGAAATTGGACTCTCCCTATGCCTCCAACCCAATGTCCACCTTCACTACCGTGTTCTGACATCCCTCTCACACACGACTTGCCCGTGGCCCAGTGTATAACACGCAACGGCACCCTGGGGGTTGGATGGGCCCCCCTCCGCCTCTGCTCACGATCACTCGTGGTCCAATCAAATAACACCCTCTGCCCCCCACTTAACGGGACTGCCTTTCTGTGCGGCACTACCGTCTACCCGGTCTTGCCCCTGACTGGTCAGGGTCCTGCATTCTTGTCATCCTCCTCCCCAACGTTGTAAGAGCACCCGGTAACCAAAGCCTGCCTGTCCCCTCGGTCGGTTCCTCAACGTCACGGGTAAGGCGGGCAGCTGAGCTCTTTCCTCTGCTGGTGGGGCTGGGTATTACCGTGGCCATGGGAACGGGAGCAGCAGGGCTGGGATCCTCACTTCACTTTTACAAACAGCTCTCCTCCCAACTGATCGAGGATATACAACAGGTGGTGGACACGGTCCTAGACTTACAAACACAACTAGATTCCCTGGCTGACATCATGGTCCTCCAGAATTGACGGGGACTAGACCTGCTAACAGCGAAAGAGGGAGGGATATAGCTATTTCTCTGGGAGGAATGCTGCTTCTATGCCAATAAATCAGGGATAGTCAAGGACAGAATTCAACAATTACAAGAAAACCTCCAAAAATGGAGAGAAGACCTGACCGGAGGCCCATTCTCTGGGTGCTGGCAATTCCAGCTCCTAGCGTGGCTTCTCCCTGTTCTGACTCCACTGATGGTTATATTTATCAACTTGTCAATGGCCCCATGTGTTTTTAGGCTCCTCCAACAGCGCCTGGCAGAGCTCTCTCAAATAACGGTCAACCAAATACTGTTACATTCATACGTGCCCCTTCCATCCGAATGACCTCTGGCCCCATATCAGCCTTAAGACCACCCTCCACGCCGCCCCTCTCCAGCAGGAAGTAACTAGAACGAGCCGGCGCCCCTATGACCAAAAGGCTGGAATGTAAGGCCGGAGGTACCGGAGGGCGGCACGGGCCTCAACAAGATGGCTCCAATCCGGCCCAGGAGAACAATGGGCAAAAGTGAGCCAGCCAAAATGAGTAACCGGAACTAAGACTCCAGCCGCAAAGCTAGCCAGTACCTGTTACAGCGGCTCTAGCAACCCCGTTCAGCCAATCGTCAGCAGATGCGACAGCTGGCCCAACCAGTGATCGCTCTCTCTGATCCCCTCACAGCTTTCTCAGTGTGCCCTTTATAAACCCGTTGCCCATCTTGCTGGGCGTGACTTCTCGGGCCCACAGTTACATGGACCGGTGAACCTCGCCTGGGATTGCGCTAATAAATTTTTCTTGGCTCCTTTGTTGACGTTTCGCCTGGTCTGGTTTCATTTACCTTACACCTAGTACTGGTGGAATTACTGGGTTTCTAAGGCAACTTCTGCCCTCAGGAGCAAGTATGGAGAGGTGCTCTGAGACAGCAGTTCTCAAAGTGGGCTGCTGGGGCATCAGAATACATGACAGCTTGTTAGAAAACGAATTTTTTGGCCCTACCCCAGACCAACTAAATTAGAAACTCGTGGGTGGGGCACAGCAATCGGTGTTTACACACAATCTGGACTTTAGATGCTGCTCCGAGAGAAGAGGACCGTCAACGTGAACTAAGTTGAGGGGCTACAAGGAAAAATGGGATGTGATGTTGAAGGAAGGACTTGGGCACAAGGAGGGGATACTGGGTGCTAAAGCATGATGAAAGTCACGTTGTTAACAGCCTGGTTTGGCGTCAAGCATCCCTGAGCTGGAAGAGAAGAGAGAGGATTCACTCTCACTTAAAACAAGGTGAAGAAAGGCCAGCCGGGCTCGGTGGCTCAGCCTGTAATCCCGTGCCTTTGGGAGGCTGAGGTGAGTGGATTGCCTGAGCCCGTGGGTTCGAGACCCGCCTGGGCAGCGAGACCTCATCTCTACAATAAATCAAAAAATCAGCCGGGCGTGGTAGCGCGCACCTGTAGTTCCAGCTACTTGGAAGGCTGAGGCGGAAGGATCGCCGGAGCCCAGCAGGTTGAGGCTGCGGTGGCCGGGAGCGGCCACTGCACTCCAGACTAGGCGACAAGGAGACTCCAACTCAAAAAAAGAAAAAAAAAAAGAAAGGCCTTGAAGTGCGTCGTGTTGCCCATCGAAAGGAGACTGGATAACAAACATGTGGTACGTATGCACCTTGGAATATTACGTAGCCATAAGGAAGGACAGAATTATGAACTTCACAGCAACCTGGATGGACTCTGGGTCTACAATACCGAGTGATCTATCACGGAAACAAAGCACTGAGTACCACATGTTCTCTCATAAGCGGACCTTGAACAGTCATCGTAATCCTCTAAGAAAGGGATTGGCAGTAGTGCGAAACTGCCAGGGGAGAGAGGGTACACCTCATCAACAAGGGGACCTGCATAGTGAACATTTGCATACCTAACCCTGAATTGTACCCCACGTCTTCAAAATAAAAAAATTAAAAGTCAAAAAAGAAGGGCATTGAGGCCAAAGGGGGAAGTGGGGCTGGAAGGCCATGGGAACTGGGGAGCTGTTGAAGCTTTACAAATGGAAGAGTGACATGGTGACCACAGTGTTAGAGAAAAATCAATGCCTAAGTGGAACAGAAATGTCAATGTGGGATGTTTCGCCGCTCTCTAGGGACGCTTTCCTTGTGTTCAGCTTTTCCTGGGACTCTTCCACCTAAGAATGGGTAGAGGACGGGGGGTCTCCCAATCATACTGTACACAAGGACGAGAAGTGCTTAGGGAGGCCATGGCATCCCATGTAACAGGATGGTTTGCTTAGAGAGCTCAGGAATGGAATTTTTGCTGAAACGATGTCCTGAGAGAAGAATAGGTTTGGAGCCCTTCGGGAACAAAAATCACAAACAAACCAAAACCCAGACTATCGTAAGAAGGGATTCCTGGCCTTATAGGAAACAGGTAGAAGATCACCTGCCCCAAGCTCCAACATAGGAAATGCCACCAAAATAAGATCTTTACACTCCTGCTACTTACAGTAGAATGGGGCACGAGGTGAAGAAGGAAAACCAGGATAACTCCCTTGATGGAAACTGAGAACCTCCCCGAGGGAGGCCTGGGGACGGGCAGTATGGAACAGGGCAGTAGGGAACAGGCAACCCCCGCAGACATGAGACCCTCTGCCACCAAAGTCAGAGTTGCCTGAAGCATCTCCTGCAGCCCTCAGGTTGGAGTCAGTTCCTTCTTTCCATTCCAAGCCTCATACAGACGCCCAGAACTTGGGCAGATAACCGGAAATGTTTCTTGGCACTGCCTAGATCTTCCTCTCTACCTCATCCCTAGCTCCCAGTCCTGGAGCAGAATGGCTTCCCAAAGCCGGAGCAGCCTCCTTCCCGCCTTCCTTTCCCTGGGTTGCTCAGATCTGAGGGCGGCACGGCCCCTCCGTTCCTCCCAACCGTGGCTCCTGCCGGCTCTTCTCATATGTTCATGGTTGATCATCCTTGGGAGTTTTCCTGACTCCCTGGCCCTTCTTCCATAGCTGTGTCTCTTACCTGAACCCACAGTGGGGCAGGTGGCACGGAGGGAGAAGCGAAAGGTAAAGAAGACAAGAATCAGAACGGGAAGACTTAACTGCTGAGCCAGGGACAGGACTTTGTAGGAACACCCTTCCTCTACCTTAGAAACGCCTTCCTCCCCGGGACGGTCATCCCCGCGCCCACCTGCCTTCCATTTATTGCTTTACAGGGAACAGAGACACGTCTCTGTACGGACAGAGTACAGAGTACGGACAGCCTCGAATCTCTTAACAAAAGTTTAGATCACGATTCCTCTGTGTTCCTTCTCTCCCCTACCCTGGCTACCCACTCTTAGTTATTGTGTCCATTCCTCTGGGAACGGGGAAACACAGTAACAACTCACTAGGCCCTGTCCCTGAGCACCTGCTCCTCTCCTGCTCTGCGGGACTGGAAGCGGCAAGGTGACAGGCAGGGAGGGGCTGATTTGGCCTGCGGCAGAGAGAAGCAGGCAGTAAAACTGGAGGAGGCCGCTTAAGGGCAAAGAAGGAGCTGGAAGATACCCAGACAGGCCCAAGGGGAGAAGCCATGTCATTATTTGTTGGGAGGGAACGGTGGAGAACTGGGTCTGCACGAGGTAGCCTTGACCCACTCACTTGCTCTTGTGCCTCCGCAAGCAAAAGCACTCTGCTCCCTGAGTTCTTGACCCCCAACGTCAGGCCTTACAGACGCTTTCCTGAGTGGAAAAGACCTGCTGTCCTCTGCTCTCTAAGCCTCTTTCCCAACCTCTTTTCTAAGCCCACTTCTCCAGGAGCACAGAGGCGGCCATATGAACCCACACCCCTTCCACCCAGTTCAGGCTTCCTCAGTTTTTCTCTGCCTATGGGATCTGGAGCTAAGAGCACTGTGCCTCTTCACTGTGTCCCGATAACGAGTAATCTGTCCATTTCTCCAACGCCTGAGTTTTTGTATGCTCTCTGGCTCTTCTCGTCTCAGAAAGGCAATTGAGTTCATGTCCCACAGCCATGTGCTGGGGAGGTGGTGGACAGGTATGCAGTAGAATCTCTCCCCTTTATCGCATTCTGCCACTTCTTTCCTTAGTGCTGTGTCCTCATGGGCACATGTATCTCCCTTTTTTCTGAGTTGGTGAAGGCTGATATGGCTAGTCAGGATGTATGGAGAACGGGTCTCCAGGAGACTGTATCACAGGGCTGAAAGGGAAGAAGAATGGGTCCTGACGAGACAGCCAGAAGCCCTGACTTCTTCTATTCCACAACCTTGGGGATGAGAATGTGCTTCTCCCTGGAGTCCTTGTGTTCAGTAAGTGGCATGATATACGCACTTGGAACAAGGAACCTCATTTCCCTTCCTGTTTCTGTCCAGATACATCTAAGTGCAATAACATCTTCCTGCCACCTGCCTTAAATAATTGATCTTTCCAAGAGGACCCGTGTTCCCTGCTCTTGACCCCGCCTGGCAGTGAAGACAGTGTAGATACGCTCTTGCACAATGAGCTGTGAAGCTAACAGGAATAATAATGGGGGTTGGCATCATTGGGGAAATGGAGTGCTCTTTCGCTGACCTGCTTTTGGGGACTTTGCTGGGTCTCATGAGTGGCAATAACCGCTGGTTCCACTGAGGCAGTATTTCCATGAATTTTTGAGTTAACCCCTCGTTTCTGAAAGCTATATAATTAAATGTCCTATGAATGGTGGTATAAGAGCAGCTGTAGGTTGCTAACATGGACTCGCACAAGGAGAACAGAGTCCTCCGCGGGAAGCTGCATGTCCGCTTCTTAGTTCCAAGGGCACCACATGAGTTTCTGGAAGGGATGGTGGGGCGGTCATAGGGTCCACCTTTGGGAATATAATAGCATCCCTTCTTCCTCTGGGCTGAGTCTTTAATTCTTTTTAGTGGCCATACTATACGGTCGCCTCTCTCGTTCTTATTTCAAGTTCATTAGTTTGAGGATGCACCTAACAGTAAACTGTCCGCCAGAACTCCACCCCTAGCCATCGTGTCCTCTTTATTCTCAGGCACCTTAAGTTGGGGCTTTCTAGTGTATTTTGGCTCTGTTACTCGGGAGCACTGCATCTAGCGGATCTGTGCATGAAGGCTGGCTGGAAAGGAGCACTTCTAGAAGGAACATCATGCCAGAAGGCTGTCCTTCTGGCCATGATGGGACTGAAAACCAGCTACAAATGATGAAAAACCCATTAAAGAAGAATGCTTAAACGGTGAACAAGTAGACAAAGTTTATTTTCTTTTAAAAATAACTAGCCAGAAGATGAATGAAGAGTATTCCAAATGCTTCTGGAACATCTAACTGTGACCAGTCCCCATGAGAGGCATGTTGACGTGTGCATCTCGATTAAGTGTCACAGCAGCCCTGAGTGGTAGGACAAATTAGTCCCATTTTACGAGCCTGAGAACAGGCTTAGAAAGGTCCCTTGGTCGATAACAAATATCTGAAGGCATCGATTCCCAAAAAAAGTGAACATTAGCCATTTCTGGGTGATCTGGCAACAAAGTTGTTTTGGTAAATATTTAAATCCCAAATGAAATGTTTTCATTACAAAGAAAAATCCTGTGAAATACTAAATAAACAGATAGAAACCTTGGCCAATATTATAAACCGGATCTGACATGAATATAGATCCATGTCTTTAAACTTCCCTTGACATCATATTATCTTAAGAGATAGTCACTAGGGCCCATGGGCAATAGAGGAGAACCCACGGAATCAGAAAGCAGCCTCCATGTAGTCTGGCTCTGAATGGGGCTCTCACTGGTGGCCACAAACTTTACTTTGCTCTGACCCTTCACGATGTACCCTCCTGGTATCCGACGTGCATCCCAGGCTAGAAGGCCACAGAGCTCTCGCTGCCATTCTCCATGAATCAGTTTTGCAAAATCTCCAGACCTTCTTGCAGCGCATTCAGGTATATGTGGTTGTGGCTGAGAGACCAAAAAAATAAAAAAAAAAAAAGGGGTAGGTGGAAGGGGAGGCTCTCTTTTAGACCCGGAGCAGCACTGAACCGACTTGAAAACCACATAATGCAAGTCAAAAAGGGCCATTCGCCACTGCCCTGTACTTTCTACAGAGACAGATACCCAGATGAGCACACAGACTGCCTCCCTCGTCATTTCATTCCATAGGCCTTTATGGAGGAGGAGAGATACCAAGAGCTTGCAAGGACCCTAGGTCTGTGTGGGCATTCAGGCCTTCCCTTGCTGCCTGGAAACTTTTGACAGAAGACATTGCACTAGCGGGCACTCAGGAGAGAAGCAACTAGAATGCAGAAACTTCTCCTAGGGAAAGCACTCAATCCCTCTTTCTGCTTCAGAGGAAGCTCCCTGAGTCTTGGACTTGGCTCTTCTTGCATACTGAAGGATAGCCACTGAAACGGTCTCTAGCTTAGCAGTTATCGCTGGGCTCCCTTTGGAGGATCTAAGCACTCTTATTTTCCATCTCTCCTGAAAAACGATAATGAATGAGAGTAGAATTCACAGGCACCACATAGCTACCCAGCACCTACCCCTGAGGATTTAGATATCTGAGGGTGGTGAAGCGCTCAGTCACCAGATAAATACACATAGACAGACATCGAAAACTGTCTGATAACTATATTTCATGTTTTATCTACAAAATACTCTATGGACCAGTCTTGTGCTAGGCAATGAAAATACAGTGCTGAATAACAGAGACAGCTTGGATTCCTTTCCGTGAAATTTGACATGTACCCTTCCCAAACTTCCCGTTGATGACAGATTCCTATCACCGAGTCCCTCATAATTTTGCATTCGTTCATCACGGGTAGGGCCCAGCTCGCCACGGTGACTTTCTTCAGACAAGAGAGAGTCCATGCATCTCCCTTCTCCCGTGGAGTTTCTGGTGTCTAAGAAGACTCGATCGCCTGCTAAAGGTTCTCTCGCATATGCTACAAGTATAAGGCTGCTCACCTGTGTGGGTTCTCTGGTGTTTGATAAGGTGGGACTTCTGAATGAATCTTTCCCCACATTCATGACATCGAAAGGGTTTCTCTCCTGTGTGAATTCTTTGGTGTGTGTGTAGATTGGTGTTCTGACTAAAGCTTTTCCCACACCATGAGCATCTATATGGTTTTATTCCCTGGTGTGTCATTGCGTGCTTATTAAGGTCTGAACGCCATCGGAACCTCCTGCCACACTGTTGGCATTCATAGGGTTTCTGTCCAGTGTGAATTCGCTGGTGCTTAAAAAGACCAGAGCTAACTCTAAAGTCTTTCCCACATTGCTGACATTTAAAAGCTTTCTTCCCTGTGAGGCCTTCCCCATGAAGATCTCTATGTTTTGGAAGCTCTTGTTCACAAGTCCAAAGTTTATTTCTTCTCGTCCTTGGCAAAGCCTGAGGCCGCTTCTGGACCCTGTGTGCGTCGTCATGATTATCCTCGCCTGCTGTTTTTTGGGCAACTTTCATTCTGGGCCTTTTTGACACTTTGCGTCCCGATGTTGGTATTTCTGATGCAGAACCAGATGTGGAATGATAATTGCCAGTGTCATTCTTGAGCTTTAAACCTGTTAGAATAAACAGAAAAATAAGTCACCTGTGACCCAATGCAAGAAAACTACACATGGAAAGAAAGAGACAGAGAGAGAGGGAGGGAGGGAGGGAGGGAGAAAAGGAAGAAAGAAAGCAAAGAAATTAACAAACAGAGACAAAAGTCGGGGAGGACTGCTTTTCAAAAGTAAAGGAAAAAGTGGTTTCTGGTCCACTGTCAGAACAAAATGGTGTAGACCCACTTCTCCTGATCCTTCAAAAGGCACAAAAAACTCATTACATACTGAAATAGAACCAAAAATAATTCTAAAAAGTGGTAAGAAAAAGGCAAACTGGTTCGTGTCCCCAGAACCGGAAGCATACATGTAGCAGACCCCAGATACATAGGTTTCCAGCCCTCCGCTTCTCATCAGAAGGCTGTTTGGGTGGGCTTCTTCCCTCCCCAGTCTGAGTGGAAAGCCTTCTGGCAACATCACACAAACCATAAACAATTGGCAACGGGAATGGACTGGAGTCCCGTCAACGGCAAGTGGCCAGGAGAGGTACTTGCCTTCCATACTGAGCTGAAGACTCTCTCCAATCACAGCTGAGAGATACAATGATGCGTGAGCAAGACTGGCAAGAAAGATCCAGGTACATCACAATGGAAAGGAAGCCTCTTCAATAACAAAGATATGAGAATCCTGCGACTCAATAGCAGATGCCAAAGAGAAAGGGAGAATTGGCAAAAGGGATCCAGCCACAACAAGTGGCCCGGCCTAAGAAGCCTCTTCAACCCCAGGGGTCCGAGACTCCCCTTTCTTACTGAGAGATACCCTGGCCCCCAAAAATTGCCTTTAACACCCTCAGGCAAAACCAGCAGGGGCCTATGGGAGCCCTGGCAGTACCAGATAAATCAAAGAGACCAAAATAACAACATAAAGCCTCTGAACATTAAACTGTCACTGAAGGCATGCCCCACAAGAGCAAGAAAGAATGTGCATGCTAAATCTAACAGGCTGACTGCCTGCTAAAACACAAGATTTAAATAGGACCCAGACTCTCCTAACGTAATTGACAAAATGATCAGAATACAACTATAAAAACACTCATCGAACCAAAAAAATGACCTGAGTGAAAAAAGGAAACTCTGACAAAAATGAACAAACTAAAAAATCACACCCAGCAAAAAAAATAAAATAAAATAAAAAATCAGGCTGGGTGCAGTAGCTCATGTCGGTAGTCCCAGCACTTTGGGAGGCTGAGGCAGGAGGACTGCTTGGGCCCAGGAGTTCAAGACTAGCTTGGGTAACATAATG
>JAPVLO010003122.1:0-20128 GCA_027257055.1 Cephalopachus bancanus
TACACTTTGGCACAATTACCTGGGATAAAACAACTCTAACCAAATTGAAAAATTACTATAACTACTCTGCCAATACGTGTAGTTCAAATGAAAAAAACTGGGCTACCATTGATTCTTTGGGGTTGATGATATCTTCTGTGTTTTTTCCTATCAAATGAAATTTAAAACAGGAAAATTAAACTGTTGACAAAAAGAGGCTGCCTTAAAAATTTCAAATTATATCAATAGAGATATATCCTGATTAGATAAAAATATGAGATCACATGAAAGTTAGTACTTTAAAGATTATTAATATATACTGAAGGACTACAGAGCTGCGTTTAAATTCCCTCAGAAATCCGAACATACACAAAGACAGTGCACAGAGTTATTGACAAAATTCGATGGTGGAGGAGTGGGAAGGACGTGGTAATTGCTACCTCCAGGTCTCCTGAGCAGCAGAGACTGGAGGAAAGAGGCATCAAGTGTTTTCACCCTGAAGACCCACTGCCAAGCCCACTGAGCACAGTCCTGGGAGAAGTTTCGCGGAGATTCCTGGTGCGGGCTCACGGAGAGAGTCGCTACAGGCCTCCGAGCATTTGCAGACATACACACACACTCACAGTCACCCACACACACAGACACGCACACACACACACACACACACACACACACACACACACACACACACAACGGATAGGGGCGAACCCTCTCCCACAGAATGAGAAAGTGCAAGAGCATGGTGAGCAAGCAGTGGCTGGGGAAGGAAGTTGTCATCTCTGGCGCCATAGGCTGCTGCCAGGAGAGCAGTGGAGCCTGCAGACAGGGTGGTTGCTGGGTTGGGGGAGCCACCTACCAGAAAGGCAGCGTCGACCCAGGTGTGATCGTTCTTCACCTTGTCTTTCAGTTGTGCATCTCACTGATGCTTCTGATGACGACCTGGCGAATTCCAGGGGTTGCTTTGGGTTCCACCGGGGTCCAATGACCCAGTGACTCTGTGTCCGCACTCCGTTTTCGGAGGTGGGGTGAGGGCATGAGTGTTGTCGCCATTGGGCTGGAGGAAACAACCGGGCAGTGGAGTGGAGCTGGTTGGGGCAGCAGCAGAATGGGATCCCTGGCCACCACTCAGACAGCTCAGGAGATGCTGAGCTCGGCCCCCCTCACAATACAATTTAAGATAACGGAAAATGGACGGCCGCGAGTAAAATCGGGCGCGCAAACTCCCCGCTGACCTTTGCCCCGGCCACGCTCTGAACTGTCAAGAGACATTTCACATCACCCTCCAATGCCGCCTCCTCCCCTAAATGCATGGGATCCTGTCCACCCAGTGCAGGCGGGGCCTGCTGTTTTCCTCTGTCCTGCCTTGGCTGAAGAGCGCAGACACGGAGGCATTTGTAACTTGTGCTCGAGCCCACGTGACAACTCAACCCCTCTGTACTGTACACTCACATTCACACACTCGCACACACACTCAAACTACTCTGCTCAGCTGGACTCTCAGAACCCTGCTGAGGCTGGGATGGGTGGCATCCCAGTGTATTTTTGAAAGGGCACTCAGCCAGCCTCTTCTGATGCACAACCAATAATGGACATGCAACTTTACACAATGTTGGCCACTTGCCAAACCTTAAATTAATGTAAGACCAAAGAGCCATGACCATAGAAAAATGCAGTGCCGTACCCTATCACTAATTATTTTGAAATTGGGTGGAATCATTCTGAAGAATAAAGCATTACACGTATGCAAATAGCTGAACAGCTGATCCTTACGTCTTTTTAATATTACAATTTCCAGGTTTGGAATTCATGAAAGTTAGACTACTGTCCTTATTAACAAACTGTGAAAAAAATGGTGTTAAGACTGAAAGATTTTCTGTTACCTCTCCAGCTTCTTACATCTCTAGTGATCGTTTAGGTCCATAATTTTATTGTTAAGCAACGAAGAAAACGTCACTGTGACCCACACTTCCATTATGTTTATTTGAGTTGAGTATCTAAAAACAAAAAGTTCACCCCTGCTGCATTATTCATCTAAGTTACTTCCTGAATGTAATAGTAATATGTCAATAGTACTCTGGGTTTTTTCAATACATTGTGTCATTTGATCCTCAAAACAACAGATAAATGAATACCTTTCCCTCAACTGCAGAAATGAGACACTGTAGCTTAAAAACATGACAATGCGTTCAAGGTATATTGCTAAATCTGTTTGAAGAACTCTGCTGGTCTATAGACCCTAATCTCATGTTGTTGATATTTTGCCACTCTGCCTGCTTAAAATAAATATTCATGTCTAAGAAATGAGCACTTACTTCTAATGAAAAGTCAAAATGATATTCACAGCATAATTATTTGCTATTCCGTTTACTATTTTATATCCACTGACACTTTAACACGTACACTTTGGCACAATTACCTGGGATAAAACAACTCTAACCAAATTGAAAAATTACTATAACTACTCTGCCAATACGTGTAGTTCAAATGAAAAAAACTGGGCTACCATTGATTCTTTGGGGTTGATGATATCTTCTGTGTTTTTTCCTATCAAATGAAATTTAAAACAGGAAAATTAAACTGTTGACAAAAAGAGGCTGCCTTAAAAATTTCAAATTATATCAATAGAGATATATCCTGATTAGATAAAAATATGAGATCACATGAAAGTTAGTACTTTAAAGATTATTAATATATACTGAAGGACTACAGAGCTGCGTTTAAATTCCCTCAGAAATCCGAACATACACAAAGACAGTGCACAGAGTTATTGACAAAATTCGATGGTGGAGGAGTGGGAAGGACGTGGTAATTGCTACCTCCAGGTCTCCTGAGCAGCAGAGACTGGAGGAAAGAGGCATCAAGTGTTTTCACCCTGAAGACCCACTGCCAAGCCCACTGAGCACAGTCCTGGGAGAAGTTTCGCGGAGATTCCTGGTGCGGGCTCACGGAGAGAGTCGCTACAGGCCTCCGAGCATTTGCAGACATACACACACACTCACAGTCACCCACACACACAGACACGCACAGACACACACACACACACACACACACACACACACACACACACACACACACGGATAGGGGCGAACCCTCTCCCACAGAATGAGAAAGTGCAAGAGCATGGTGAGCAAGCAGTGGCTGGGGAAGGAAGTTGTCATCTCTGGCGCCATAGGCTGCTGCCAGGAGAGCAGTGGAGCCTGCAGACAGGGTGGTTGCTGGGTTGGGGGAGCCACCTACCAGAAAGGCAGCGTCGACCCAGGTGTGATCGTTCTTCACCTTGTCTTTCAGTTGTGCATCTCACTGATGCTTCTGATGACGACCTGGCGAATTCCAGGGGTTGCTTTGGGTTCCACCGGGGTCCAATGACCCAGTGACTCTGTGTCCGCACTCCGTTTTCGGAGGTGGGGTGAGGGCATGAGTGTTGTCGCCATTGGGCTGGAGGAAACAACCGGGCAGTGGAGTGGAGCTGGTTGGGGCAGCAGCAGAATGGGATCCCTGGCCACCACTCAGACAGCTCAGGAGATGCTGAGCTCGGCCCCCCTCACAATACAATTTAAGATAACGGAAAATGGACGGCCGCGAGTAAAATCGGGCGCGCAAACTCCCCGCTGACCTTTGCCCCGGCCACGCTCTGAACTGTCAAGAGACATTTCACATCACCCTCCAATGCCGCCTCCTCCCCTAAATGCATGGGATCCTGTCCACCCAGTGCAGGCGGGGCCTGCTGTTTTCCTCTGTCCTGCCTTGGCTGAAGAGCGCAGACACGGAGGCATTTGTAACTTGTGCTCGAGCCCACGTGACAACTCAACCCCTCTGTACTGACCTCAACCAACCCCGAAACCCCCCAAATATTTAGGGCCTCAGAACCCTCTGAGGCATTTGGACCCCTGATTTTTAAAGGGCACTGCCACCTTTTATGAAACCAAAAGGCATGAAATTTTAAAATTTTCCCCTTTCCAAAAATTAAATTAAATTGAAAAAGGTGACCCTGAAAAATAGGGGTACCCTATCCAATTTTTTTGAAATTTTAATCTTTAAAATAAAATTCAGTTGAAAAACTGAAAGTGACCTTTCGTCTTTTTTAAATTAAAAGGTTTAACTGAAAGTTCTACTTCCTTTTAAAAAACTTAAAAAAAGGGGTTTTGCAAAATTTTTGTTACCCCCGACTCCTGTGACATCCATAAATTTTTTTGTTAACAAAAAAAAGTCACTTTCCCCATTCCCTTAGTTTTTTTGATTTATATTTAAAAAAAAAAAAATTACCCCCCTGTTTTCATTTAAATTATTCCTAAAAAGTAAATGAAATTTCCTTTTTTCAATAATTTTGGCATTTTACCTAAAACAACAGTAAAGAAAATTTCCCCCAACTGGAAAAAAACCTGTGTTAAAAACTAAAACTTTAAGGGTTTTGAAAATTTTTGGAAAAATCTGCGGCTTAATAATTCATGTTTTGGGAATTTTTTTACTCTCCCCTTTTTAAAAAAATATTCAGCTAAAAATGGGATTCTTCTAATAAAATCAAAAAAAATTACACTAATTTTTGCATTCCGTTTTTAATTTTTTTCCATGAATTTAAAATACACTTTGGGCCCAATTTCCTGGGATAAAAAACTCTAAACCAAAATTTAAAAATTCTTTTTGAATCGTGTTTCAAAAAAAAAAATTACCCGATTTTTTTGAAACCCGGTTTTTTTTCAAATAAATTTTTAAAAGGAAAATTTCTGTTGAAAAAAATGTTAAAAATTTTAAAATTTTACTAAGAAAATTATTAATAAAAAAATGAAACTAAAGAGTCTTTAAAATTTTAAAATCGAAACACAAGCTGCGTTTAAAATTTCCCCCAAAAACCCAAATAAAAAGAAGGACGGTTATTGCAAAAAAAGTTGGAGGAGTGGGAAAGGGGGGTAATTTACCCCAGGCCCTGGCAGCAAAATGGGGGAAAGGGAAAGGTTTTCCCCGAAAACCCCCGCCGCCCACGAGAAGTCCTAAAGTTTTCCGGGGATTTTGCGGGGGCACAAATCCCGGCCCCCCCCCCCCCCCCCCCCCCCCCCCAACACACCAAAACCCCAAAACCCCCACAAAAAAACCCCAAAGGATGGGGCAACCCTTCCCCGAAGGAAATGCAAGGCATGGTGAGAAGCAGTGGCTGGGGAAGGGTTTTCTTTGGGAAACCTCCAGGGGAAACAGTGGGGCCGGAAGGGGGGTTTCTGGGTTGGGGGGACCCCCGAAAACCGTGACCCGGGGATCGTTTTCCCCCGTTTTTGGGGTCCATGACTTCTGTGCGCCTCGTTCCGGGGTTTTTTGGGCCCCCGGGGTTGCCCATGCCCGGGCCCCCCCGGGAGGGGGGTGGGGCTGGTGGCGCCATTTGGGTGGGGAAAAAACCGGGGGGTGGAGTGGAGCTGGGGGCACAAAATGGGGTCCCCGGAATGACGCCAGGAATCGGCCGGCCCCCTCCTACTTTGCGGAAAAAACGGGCCCGGGAAAAGGGCCCAAATCCCCCTCCTTTTCCCCCCCCCTAATGCAAGGACTTTCACCACCCCCGCCGCCTTCCCCTTGCTGGGCCCGACCCAGGCACGGGGCCTTGTTTTTTTTTGTCCGCCGGTGAAACCAACCGGGGGTTTTTAACTTTTCACCCACTGACAACTCAACCCCCCTGTACTGACCTCAACCAACCCCGAAACCCCCCAAATATTTAGGGCCTCAGAACCCTCTGAGGCATTTGGACCCCTGATTTTTAAAGGGCACTGCCACCTTTTATGAAACCAAAAGGCATGAAATTTTAAAATTTTCCCCTTTCCAAAAATTAAATTAAATTGAAAAAGGTGACCCTGAAAAATAGGGGTACCCTATCCAATTTTTTTGAAATTTTAATCTTTAAAATAAAATTCAGTTGAAAAACTGAAAGTGACCTTTCGTCTTTTTTAAATTAAAAGGTTTAACTGAAAGTTCTACTTCCTTTTAAAAAACTTAAAAAAAGGGGTTTTGCAAAATTTTTGTTACCCCCGACTCCTGTGACATCCATAAATTTTTTTGTTAACAAAAAAAAGTCACTTTCCCCATTCCCTTAGTTTTTTTGATTTATATTTAAAAAAAAAAAAATTACCCCCGGTTTTCATTTAAATTATTCCTAAAAAGTAAATGAAATTTCCTTTTTTTCAATAATTTTGGCATTTTACCTAAAACAACAGTAAAGAAAATTTCCCCCAACTGGAAAAAAACCTGTGTTAAAAACTAAAACTTTAAGGGTTTTGAAAATTTTTGGAAAAATCTGCGGCTTAATAATTCATGTTTTGGGAATTTTTTTACTCTCCCCTTTTTAAAAAAATATTCAGCTAAAAATGGGATTCTTCTAATAAAATCAAAAAAAATTACACTAATTTTTGCATTCCGTTTTTAATTTTTTTCCATGAATTTAAAATACACTTTGGGCCCAATTTCCTGGGATAAAAAACTCTAAACCCAAAAAAAAATTTTTATAACTCTTGTCTTTTTCAAATGAAAAAAACGGGAATTACTTTGGGGGTTTAAACCCGGTTTTTTTTCAAATAAATTTTTAAAAGGAAAATTTCTGTTGAAAAAAAGGTCCTTAAAAAAATTAAATTAAAATAAATATATCCCGAAGATAAAAAATTTGGTTAAATTTCTTTTTAAATTTTAAAATAACAAGGGCTACAGAGTGGAAATTCCCTAGAAAAAGAAAACCAAAAAAAAATCCAGGTTTTGACAAAAGAGGTGGAGGAGGGGGAAGGGTTAATTTTACCTCCAGGCCCTGAGCACAGGCTGGGGAAAGGTCGGTTTTTTGGCCCACGAAGATGGGACAGCCTGGGGGAATTTGCGGGGAAACCCCCCCCCCACGGGGGGGGGGGGGGGGGGGGGGGGGGGGGGGGGGGGGGGGGGGGGGGGGGGGGGGGGGGGGGGGGGGGGGGGGGGGGGGGGGGGGGGGGGGGGGGGGGGGGGGGGGGGGGGGGGGGGGGGGGGGGGGGGGGGGGGGGGGGGGGGGGGGGGGGGGGGGGGGGGGGGGGGGGGGGGGCCCCCCCCCCCCCCCCCCCCCCCCCCCCCCCCCCCCCCCCCCCCCCCCCCCCCCCCCCCCCCCCCCCCCCCCCCCCCCCCCCCCCCCCCCCCCCCCCCCCCCCCCCCCCCCCCCCCCCCCCCCCCCCCCCCCCCCCCCCCCCCCCCCCCCCCCCCCCCCCCCCCCCCCCCCCCCCCCCCCCCCCCCCCCCCCCCCCCCCCCCCCCCCCCCCCCCCCCCCCTCCCACAGAATGAGAAAGTGCAAGAGCATGGTGAGCAAGCAGTGGCTGGGGAAGGAAGTTTCATCTCTGGCGCCATAGGCTGCTGCCAGGAGAGCAGTGGAGCCTGCAGACAGGGTGGTTGCTGGGTTGGGGGAGCCACCTACCAGAAAGGCAGCGTCGACCCAGGTGTGATCGTTCTTCACCTTGTCTTTCATTGTGCATCTCACTGATGCTTCTGATGACGACCTGGCGAATTCCAGGGGTTGCTTTGGGTTCCACCGGGGTCCAATGACCCAGTGACTCTGTGTCCGCACTCCGTTTTCGGAGGTGGGGTGAGGGCATGAGTGTTGTCGCCATTGGGCTGGAGGAAACAACCGGGCAGTGGAGTGGAGCTGGTTGGGGCAGCAGCAGAATGGGATCCCTGGCCACCACTCAGACAGCTCAGGAGATGCTGAGCTCGGCCCCCCTCACAATACAATTTAAGATAACGGAAAATGGACGGCCGCGAGTAAAATCGGGCGCGCAAACTCCCCGCTGACCTTTGCCCCGGCCACGCTCTGAACTGTCAAGAGACATTTCACATCACCCTCCAATGCCGCCTCCTCCCCTAAATGCATGGGATCCTGTCCACCCAGTGCAGGCGGGGCCTGCTGTTTTCCTCTGTCCTGCCTTGGCTGAAGAGCGCAGACACGGAGGCATTTGTAACTTGTGCTCGAGCCCACGTGACAACTCAACCCCTCTGTACTGTACACTCACATTCACACACTCGCACACACACTCAAACTACTCTGCTCAGCTGGACTCTCAGAACCCTGCTGAGGCTTTTGGGATCCCAGTGTATTTTTGAAAGGGCACTCAGCCAGCCTCTTCTGATGCACAACCAATAATGGACATGCAACTTTACACAATGTTGGCCACTTGCCAAACCTTAAATTAATGTAAGACCAAAGAGCCATGACCATAGAAAAATGCAGTGCCGTACCCTATCACTAATTATTTTGAAATTGGGTGGAATCATTCTGAAGAATAAAGCATTACACGTATGCAAATAGCTGAACAGCTGATCCTTACGTCTTTTTAATATTACAATTTCCAGGTTTGGAATTCATGAAAGTTAGACTACTGTCCTTATTAACAAACTGTGAAAAAAATGGTGTTAAGACTGAAAGATTTTCTGTTACCTCTCCAGCTTCTTACATCTCTAGTGATCGTTTAGGTCCATAATTTTATTGTTAAGCAACGAAGAAAACGTCACTGTGACCCACACTTCCATTATGTTTATTTGAGTTGAGTATCTAAAAACAAAAAGTTCACCCCTGCTGCATTATTCATCTAAGTTACTTCCTGAATGTAATAGTAATATGTCAATAGTACTCTGGGGTTTTTTTAATACATTGTGTCATTTGATCCTCAAAACAACAGATAAATGAATACCTTTCCCTCAACTGCAGAAATGAGACACTGTAGCTTAAAAACATGACAATGCGTTCAAGGTATATTGCTAAATCTGTTTGAAGAACTCTGCTGGTCTATAGACCCTAATCTCATGTTGTTGATATTTTGCCACTCTGCCTGCTTAAAATAAATATTCATGTCTAAGAAATGAGCACTTACTTCTAATGAAAAGTCAAAATGATATTCACAGCATAATTATTTGCTATTCCGTTTACTATTTTATATCCACTGACACTTTAACACGTACACTTTGGCACAATTACCTGGGATAAAACAACTCTAACCAAATTGAAAAATTACTATAACTACTCTGCCAATACGTGTAGTTCAAATGAAAAAAACTGGGCTACCATTGATTCTTTGGGTTGATGATATCTTCTGTGTTTTTTCCTATCAAATGAAATTTAAAACAGGAAAATTAAACTGTTGACAAAAAGAGGCTGCCTTAAAAATTTCAAATTATATCAATAGAGATATATCCTGATTAGATAAAAATATGAGATCACATGAAAGTTAGTACTTTAAAGATTATTAATATATACTGAAGGACTACAGAGCTGCGTTTAAATTCCCTCAGAAATCCGAACATACACAAAGACAGTGCACAGAGTTATTGACAAAATTCGATGGTGGAGGAGTGGGAAGGACGTGGTAATTGCTACCTCCAGGTCTCCTGAGCAGCAGAGACTGGAGGAAAGAGGCATCAAGTGTTTTCACCCTGAAGACCCACTGCCAAGCCCACTGAGCACAGTCCTGGGAGAAGTTTCGCGGAGATTCCTGGTGCGGGCTCACGGAGAGAGTCGCTACAGGCCTCCGAGCATTTGCAGACATACACACACACTCACAGTCACCCACACACACAGACACGCACGACAGACACACACACACACACACAACACACACACACACACACACGGATAGGGGCGAACCCTCTCCCACAGAATGAGAAAGTGCAAGAGCATGGTGAGCAAGCAGTGGCTGGGGAAGGAAGTTGTCATCTCTGGCGCCATAGGCTGCTGCCAGGAGAGCAGTGGAGCCTGCAGACAGGGTGGTTGCTGGGTTGGGGGAGCCACCTACCAGAAAGGCAGCGTCGACCCAGGTGTGATCGTTCTTCACCTTGTCTTTCAGTTGTGCATCTCACTGATGCTTCTGATGACGACCTGGCGAATTCCAGGGGTTGCTTTGGTTCCACCGGGGTCCAATGACCCAGTGACTCTGTGTCCGCACTCCGTTTTCGGAGGTGGGGTGAGGGCATGAGTGTTGTCGCCATTGGGCTGGAGGAAACAACCGGGCAGTGGAGTGGAGCTGGTTGGGGCAGCAGCAGAATGGGATCCCTGGCCACACTCAGACAGCTCAGGAGATGCTGAGCTCGGCCCCCCTCACAATACAATTTAAGATAACGGAAAATGGACGGCCGCGAGTAAAATCGGCGCGCAAACTCCCGCTGACCTTTGCCCCGGCCACGCTCTGAACTGTCAAGAGACATTTCACATCACCCTCCAATGCCGCCTCCTCCCCTAAATGCATGGGATCCTGTCCACCCAGTGCAGGCGGGGCTGCTGTTTTCCTCTGTCCTGCCTTGGCTGAAGAGCGCAGACACGGAGGCATTTGTAACTTGTGCTCGAGCCACGTGACAACTCAACCCCTCTGTACTGTACACTCACATTACACACTCGCACACACACTCAAACTACTCTGCTCAGCTGGACTCTCAGAACCCTGCTGAGGCTGGGATGGGGCATCCCAGTGTATTTTTGAAAGGGCACTCAGCCAGCCTCTTCTGATGCACAACCAATAATGGACATGCAACTTTACACAATGTTGGCCACTTGCCAAACCTTAAATTAATGTAAGACCAAAGAGCCATGACCATAGAAAAATGCAGTGCCGTACCCTATCACTAATTATTTTGAAATTGGGTGGAATCATTCTGAAGAATAAAGCATTACACGTATGCAAATAGCTGAACAGCTGATCCTTACGTCTTTTTAATATTACAATTTCCAGGTTTGGAATTCATGAAAGTTAGACTACTGTCCTTATTAACAAACTGTGAAAAAAATGGTGTTAAGACTGAAAGATTTTCTGTTACCTCTCAGCTTCTTACATCTCTAGTGATCCATTATGTTTATTTGAGTTGAGTATCTAAAAAAAAAAGTTCACCCTGCTGCATTATTCATCTAAGTTACTTCCTGAATGTAATAGTAATATGTCAATAGTACTCTGGGTTTTTCAATACATTGTGTCATTTGATCCTCAAAACAACAGATAAATGAATACCTTTCCCTCAACTGCAGAAATGAGACACTGTAGCTTAAAAACATGACAATGCGTTCAAGGTATATTGCTAAATCTGTTTGAAGAACTCTGCTGGTCTATAGACCCTAATCTCATGTTGTTGATATTTTGCCACTCTGCCTGCTTAAAATAAATATTCATGTCTAAGAAATGAGCACTTACTTCTAATGAAAAGTCAAAATGATATTCACAGCATAAGGTCCATAATTTTATTGTTAAGCAACGAAGAAAACGTCACTGTGACCCACACTTCCATTATGTTTATTTGAGTTGAGTATCTAAAAACAAAAAGTTCACCCCTGCTGCATTATTCATCTAAGTTACTTCCTGAATGTAATAGTAATATGTCAATAGTACTCTGGGTTTTTTCAATACATTGTGTCATTTGATCCTCAAAACAACAGATAAATGAATACCTTTCCCTCAACTGCAGAAATGAGACACTGTAGCTTAAAAACATGACAATGCGTTCAAGGTATATTGCTAAATCTGTTTGAAGAACTCTGCTGGTCTATAGACCCTAATCTCATGTTGTTGATATTTTGCCACTCTGCCTGCTTAAAATAAATATTCATGTCTAAGAAATGAGCACTTACTTCTAATGAAAAGTCAAAATGATATTCACAGCATAATTATTTGCTATTCCGTTTACTATTTTATATCCACTGACACTTTAACACGTACACTTTGGCACAATTACCTGGGATAAAACAACTCTAACCAAATTGAAAAATTACTATAACTACTCTGCCAATACGTGTAGTTCAAATGAAAAAAACTGGGCTACCATTGATTCTTTGGGGTTGATGATATCTTCTGTGTTTTTTCCTATCAAATGAAATTTAAAACAGGAAAATTAAACTGTTGACAAAAAGAGGCTGCCTTAAAAATTTCAAATTATATCAATAGAGATATATCCTGATTAGATAAAAATATGAGATCACATGAAAGTTAGTACTTTAAAGATTATTAATATATACTGAAGGACTACAGAGCTGCGTTTAAATTCCCTCAGAAATCCGAACATACACAAAGACAGTGCACAGAGTTATTGACAAAATTCGATGGTGGAGGAGTGGGAAGGACGTGGTAATTGCTACCTCCAGGTCTCCTGAGCAGCAGAGACTGGAGGAAAGAGGCATCAAGTGTTTTCACCCTGAAGACCCACTGCCAAGCCCACTGAGCACAGTCCTGGGAGAAGTTTCGCGGAGATTCCTGGTGCGGGCTCACGGAGAGAGTCGCTACAGGCCTCCGAGCATTTGCAGACATACACACACACTCACAGTCACCCACACACACAGACACGCAACACAACACACACACACACACACACACACACACACACACACACGGATAGGGGCGAACCCTCTCCCACAGAATGAGAAAGTGCAAGAGCATGGTGAGCAAGCAGTGGCTGGGGAAGGAAGTTGTCATCTCTGGCGCCATAGGCTGCTGCCAGGAGAGCAGTGGAGCCTGCAGACAGGGTGGTTGCTGGGTTGGGGGAGCCACCTACCAGAAAGGCAGCGTCGACCCAGGTGTGATCGTTCTTCACCTTGTCTTTCAGTTGTGCATCTCACTGATGCTTCTGATGACGACCTGGCGAATTCCAGGGGTTGCTTTGGGTTCCACCGGGGTCCAATGACCCAGTGACTCTGTGTCCGCACTCCGTTTTCGGAGGTGGGGTGAGGGCATGAGTGTTGTCGCCATTGGGCTGGAGGAAACAACCGGGCAGTGGAGTGGAGCTGGTTGGGGCAGCAGCAGAATGGGATCCCTGGCCACCACTCAGACAGCTCAGGAGATGCTGAGCTCGGCCCCCCTCACAATACAATTTAAGATAACGGAAAATGGACGGCCGCGAGTAAAATCGGGCGCGCAAACTCCCCGCTGACCTTTGCCCCGGCCACGCTCTGAACTGTCAAGAGACATTTCACATCACCCTCCAATGCCGCCTCCTCCCCTAAATGCATGGGATCCTGTCCACCCAGTGCAGGCGGGGCCTGCTGTTTTCCTCTGTCCTGCCTTGGCTGAAGAGCGCAGACACGGAGGCATTTGTAACTTGTGCTCGAGCCCACGTGACAACTCAACCCCTCTGTACTGTACACTCACATTCACACACTCGCACACACACTCAAACTACTCTGCTCAGCTGGACTCTCAGAACCCTGCTGAGGCTGGGATGGGTGGCATCCCAGTGTATTTTTGAAAGGGCACTCAGCCAGCCTCTTCTGATGCACAACCAATAATGGACATGCAACTTTACACAATGTTGGCCACTTGCCAAACCTTAAATTAATGTAAGACCAAAGAGCCATGACCATAGAAAAATGCAGTGCCGTACCCTATCACTAATTATTTTGAAATTGGGTGGAATCATTCTGAAGAATAAAGCATTACACGTATGCAAATAGCTGAACAGCTGATCCTTACGTCTTTTTAATATTACAATTTCCAGGTTTGGAATTCATGAAAGTTAGACTACTGTCCTTATTAACAAACTGTGAAAAAAATGGTGTTAAGACTGAAAGATTTTCTGTTACCTCTCCAGCTTCTTACATCTCTAGTGATCGTTTAGGTCCATAATTTTATTGTTAAGCAACGAAGAAAACGTCACTGTGACCCACACTTCCATTATGTTTATTTGAGTTGAGTATCTAAAAACAAAAAGTTCACCCCTGCTGCATTATTCATCTAAGTTACTTCCTGAATGTAATAGTAATATGTCAATAGTACTCTGGGTTTTTTCAATACATTGTGTCATTTGATCCTCAAAACAACAGATAAATGAATACCTTTCCCTCAACTGCAGAAATGAGACACTGTAGCTTAAAAACATGACAATGCGTTCAAGGTATATTGCTAAATCTGTTTGAAGAACTCTGCTGGTCTATAGACCCTAATCTCATGTTGTTGATATTTTGCCACTCTGCCTGCTTAAAATAAATATTCATGTCTAAGAAATGAGCACTTACTTCTAATGAAAAGTCAAAATGATATTCACAGCATAATTATTTGCTATTCCGTTTACTATTTTATATCCACTGACACTTTAACACGTACACTTTGGCACAATTACCTGGGATAAAACAACTCTAACCAAATTGAAAAATTACTATAACTACTCTGCCAATACGTGTAGTTCAAATGAAAAAAACTGGGCTACCATTGATTCTTTGGGGTTGATGATATCTTCTGTGTTTTTTCCTATCAAATGAAATTTAAAACAGGAAAATTAAACTGTTGACAAAAAGAGGCTGCCTTAAAAATTTCAAATTATATCAATAGAGATATATCCTGATTAGATAAAAATATGAGATCACATGAAAGTTAGTACTTTAAAGATTATTAATATATACTGAAGGACTACAGAGCTGCGTTTAAATTCCCTCAGAAATCCGAACATACACAAAGACAGTGCACAGAGTTATTGACAAAATTCGATGGTGGAGGAGTGGGAAGGACGTGGTAATTGCTACCTCCAGGTCTCCTGAGCAGCAGAGACTGGAGGAAAGAGGCATCAAGTGTTTTCACCCTGAAGACCCACTGCCAAGCCCACTGAGCACAGTCCTGGGAGAAGTTTCGCGGAGATTCCTGGTGCGGGCTCACGGAGAGAGTCGCTACAGGCCTCCGAGCATTTGCAGACATACACACACACTCACAGTCACCCACACACACAGACACGCACACCACACACACACACACACACACACACACACACACACACACACACACACGGATAGGGGCGAACCCTCTCCCACAGAATGAGAAAGTGCAAGAGCATGGTGAGCAAGCAGTGGCTGGGGAAGGAAGTTGTCATCTCTGGCGCCATAGGCTGCTGCCAGGAGAGCAGTGGAGCCTGCAGACAGGGTGGTTGCTGGGTTGGGGGAGCCACCTACCAGAAAGGCAGCGTCGACCCAGGTGTGATCGTTCTTCACCTTGTCTTTCAGTTGTGCATCTCACTGATGCTTCTGATGACGACCTGGCGAATTCCAGGGGTTGCTTTGGGTTCCACCGGGGTCCAATGACCCAGTGACTCTGTGTCCGCACTCCGTTTTCGGAGGTGGGGTGAGGGCATGAGTGTTGTCGCCATTGGGCTGGAGGAAACAACCGGGCAGTGGAGTGGAGCTGGTTGGGGCAGCAGCAGAATGGGATCCCTGGCCACCACTCAGACAGCTCAGGAGATGCTGAGCTCGGCCCCCCTCACAATACAATTTAAGATAACGGAAAATGGACGGCCGCGAGTAAAATCGGGCGCGCAAACTCCCCGCTGACCTTTGCCCCGGCCACGCTCTGAACTGTCAAGAGACATTTCACATCACCCTCCAATGCCGCCTCCTCCCCTAAATGCATGGGATCCTGTCCACCCAGTGCAGGCGGGGCCTGCTGTTTTCCTCTGTCCTGCCTTGGCTGAAGAGCGCAGACACGGAGGCATTTGTAACTTGTGCTCGAGCCCACGTGACAACTCAACCCCTCTGTACTGTACACTCACATTCACACACTCGCACACACACTCAAACTACTCTGCTCAGCTGGACTCTCAGAACCCTGCTGAGGCTGGGATGGGTGGCATCCCAGTGTATTTTTGAAAGGGCACTCAGCCAGCCTCTTCTGATGCACAACCAATAATGGACATGCAACTTTACACAATGTTGGCCACTTGCCAAACCTTAAATTAATGTAAGACCAAAGAGCCATGACCATAGAAAAATGCAGTGCCGTACCCTATCACTAATTATTTTGAAATTGGGTGGAATCATTCTGAAGAATAAAGCATTACACGTATGCAAATAGCTGAACAGCTGATCCTTACGTCTTTTTAATATTACAATTTCCAGGTTTGGAATTCATGAAAGTTAGACTACTGTCCTTATTAACAAACTGTGAAAAAAATGGTGTTAAGACTGAAAGATTTTCTGTTACCTCTCCAGCTTCTTACATCTCTAGTGATCGTTTAGGTCCATAATTTTATTGTTAAGCAACGAAGAAAACGTCACTGTGACCCACACTTCCATTATGTTTATTTGAGTTGAGTATCTAAAAACAAAAAGTTCACCCCTGCTGCATTATTCATCTAAGTTACTTCCTGAATGTAATAGTAATATGTCAATAGTACTCTGGGTTTTTTCAATACATTGTGTCATTTGATCCTCAAAACAACAGATAAATGAATACCTTTCCCTCAACTGCAGAAATGAGACACTGTAGCTTAAAAACATGACAATGCGTTCAAGGTATATTGCTAAATCTGTTTGAAGAACTCTGCTGGTCTATAGACCCTAATCTCATGTTGTTGATATTTTGCCACTCTGCCTGCTTAAAATAAATATTCATGTCTAAGAAATGAGCACTTACTTCTAATGAAAAGTCAAAATGATATTCACAGCATAATTATTTGCTATTCCGTTTACTATTTTATATCCACTGACACTTTAACACGTACACTTTGGCACAATTACCTGGGATAAAACAACTCTAACCAAATTGAAAAATTACTATAACTACTCTGCCAATACGTGTAGTTCAAATGAAAAAAACTGGGCTACCATTGATTCTTTGGGGTTGATGATATCTTCTGTGTTTTTTCCTATCAAATGAAATTTAAAACAGGAAAATTAAACTGTTGACAAAAAGAGGCTGCCTTAAAAATTTCAAATTATATCAATAGAGATATATCCTGATTAGATAAAAATATGAGATCACATGAAAGTTAGTACTTTAAAGATTATTAATATATACTGAAGGACTACAGAGCTGCGTTTAAATTCCCTCAGAAATCCGAACATACACAAAGACAGTGCACAGAGTTATTGACAAAATTCGATGGTGGAGGAGTGGGAAGGACGTGGTAATTGCTACCTCCAGGTCTCCTGAGCAGCAGAGACTGGAGGAAAGAGGCATCAAGTGTTTTCACCCTGAAGACCCACTGCCAAGCCCACTGAGCACAGTCCTGGGAGAAGTTTCGCGGAGATTCCTGGTGCGGGCTCACGGAGAGAGTCGCTACAGGCCTCCGAGCATTTGCAGACATACACACACACTCACAGTCACCCACACACACAGACACGCACACACACACACACACACACACACACACACACACACACACACCCCACACACGGATAGGGGCGAACCCTCTCCCACAGAATGAGAAAGTGCAAGAGCATGGTGAGCAAGCAGTGGCTGGGGAAGGAAGTTGTCATCTCTGGCGCCATAGGCTGCTGCCAGGAGAGCAGTGGAGCCTGCAGACAGGGTGGTTGCTGGGTTGGGGGAGCCACCTACCAGAAAGGCAGCGTCGACCCAGGTGTGATCGTTCTTCACCTTGTCTTTCAGTTGTGCATCTCACTGATGCTTCTGATGACGACCTGGCCAATTCCAGGGGTTGCTTTGGGTTCCACCGGGGTCCAATGACCCAGTGACTCTGTGTCCGCACTCCGTTTTCGGAGGTGGGGTGAGGGCATGAGTGTTGTCGCCATTGGGCTGGAGGAAACAACCGGGCAGTGGAGTGGAGCTGGTTGGGGCAGCAGCAGAATGGGATCCCTGGCCACCACTCAGACAGCTCAGGAGATGCTGAGCTCGGCCCCCCTCACAATACAATTTAAGATAACGGAAAATGGACGGCCGCGAGTAAAATCGGGCGCGCAAACTCCCCGCTGACCTTTGCCCCGGCCACGCTCTGAACTGTCAAGAGACATTTCACATCACCCTCCAATGCCGCCTCCTCCCCTAAATGCATGGGATCCTGTCCACCCAGTGCAGGCGGGGCCTGCTGTTTTCCTCTGTCCTGCCTTGGCTGAAGAGCGCAGACACGGAGGCATTTGTAACTTGTGCTCGAGCCCACGTGACAACTCAACCCCTCTGTACTGTACACTCACATTCACACACTCGCACACACACTCAAACTACTCTGCTCAGCTGGACTCTCAGAACCCTGCTGAGGCTGGGATGGGTGGCATCCCAGTGTATTTTTGAAAGGGCACTCAGCCAGCCTCTTCTGATGCACAACCAATAATGGACATGCAACTTTACACAATGTTGGCCACTTGCCAAACCTTAAATTAATGTAAGACCAAAGAGCCATGACCATAGAAAAATGCAGTGCCGTACCCTATCACTAATTATTTTGAAATTGGGTGGAATCATTCTGAAGAATAAAGCATTACACGTATGCAAATAGCTGAACAGCTGATCCTTACGTCTTTTTAATATTACAATTTCCAGGTTTGGAATTCATGAAAGTTAGACTACTGTCCTTATTAACAAACTGTGAAAAAAATGGTGTTAAGACTGAAAGATTTTCTGTTACCTCTCCAGCTTCTTACATCTCTAGTGATCGTTTAGGTCCATAATTTTATTGTTAAGCAACGAAGAAAACGTCACTGTGACCCACACTTCCATTATGTTTATTTGAGTTGAGTATCTAAAAACAAAAAGTTCACCCCTGCTGCATTATTCATCTAAGTTACTTCCTGAATGTAATAGTAATATGTCAATAGTACTCTGGGTTTTTTCAATACATTGTGTCATTTGATCCTCAAAACAACAGATAAATGAATACCTTTCCCTCAACTGCAGAAATGAGACACTGTAGCTTAAAAACATGACAATGCGTTCAAGGTATATTGCTAAATCTGTTTGAAGAACTCTGCTGGTCTATAGACCCTAATCTCATGTTGTTGATATTTTGCCACTCTGCCTGCTTAAAATAAATATTCATGTCTAAGAAATGAGCACTTACTTCTAATGAAAAGTCAAAATGATATTCACAGCATAATTATTTGCTATTCCGTTTACTATTTTATATCCACTGACACTTTAACACGTACACTTTGGCACAATTACCTGGGATAAAACAACTCTAACCAAATTGAAAAATTACTATAACTACTCTGCCAATACGTGTAGTTCAAATGAAAAAAACTGGGCTACCATTGATTCTTTGGGGTTGATGATATCTTCTGTGTTTTTTCCTATCAAATGAAATTTAAAACAGGAAAATTAAACTGTTGACAAAAAGAGGCTGCCTTAAAAATTTCAAATTATATCAATAGAGATATATCCTGATTAGATAAAAATATGAGATCACATGAAAGTTAGTACTTTAAAGATTATTAATATATACTGAAGGACTACAGAGCTGCGTTTAAATTCCCTCAGAAATCCGAACATACACAAAGACAGTGCACAGAGTTATTGACAAAATTCGATGGTGGAGGAGTGGGAAGGACGTGGTAATTGCTACCTCCAGGTCTCCTGAGCAGCAGAGACTGGAGGAAAGAGGCATCAAGTGTTTTCACCCTGAAGACCCACTGCCAAGCCCACTGAGCACAGTCCTGGGAGAAGTTTCGCGGAGATTCCTGGTGCGGGCTCACGGAGAGAGTCGCTACAGGCCTCCGAGCATTTGCAGACATACACACACACTCACAGTCACCCACACACACAGACACGCACACACACACACACACACACACACACACACACACACACACACACACACACGGATAGGGGCGAACCCTCTCCCACAGAATGAGAAAGTGCAAGAGCATGGTGAGCAAGCAGTGGCTGGGGAAGGAAGTTGTCATCTCTGGCGCCATAGGCTGCTGCCAGGAGAGCAGTGGAGCCTGCAGACAGGGTGGTTGCTGGGTTGGGGGAGCCACCTACCAGAAAGGCAGCGTCGACCCAGGTGTGATCGTTCTTCACCTTGTCTTTCAGTTGTGCATCTCACTGATGCTTCTGATGACGACCTGGCCAATTCCAGGGGTTGCTTTGGGTTCCACCGGGGTCCAATGACCCAGTGACTCTGTGTCCGCACTCCGTTTTCGGAGGTGGGGTGAGGGCATGAGTGTTGTCGCCATTGGGCTGGAGGAAACAACCGGGCAGTGGAGTGGAGCTGGTTGGGGCAGCAGCAGAATGGGATCCCTGGCCACCACTCAGACAGCTCAGGAGATGCTGAGCTCGGCCCCCCTCACAATACAATTTAAGATAACGGAAAATGGACGGCCGCGAGTAAAATCGGGCGCGCAAACTCCCCGCTGACCTTTGCCCCGGCCACGCTCTGAACTGTCAAGAGACATTTCACATCACCCTCCAATGCCGCCTCCTCCCCTAAATGCATGGGATCCTGTCCACCCAGTGCAGGCGGGGCCTGCTGTTTTCCTCTGTCCTGCCTTTGGGTG
>JAPVLO010003123.1:0-44736 GCA_027257055.1 Cephalopachus bancanus
ATCCCAGATCACAGCTCCATCCCTGGCCACAGTGTGGAGACCAGCACCCAGCGTGAAGCTGCTGGTCATGCAGGGAGGCTCTGAGTGTCCTCCCCTTAGAGATACCTCTACTGGTCCCATTTCTGGCTAAAGTGCCCTGGGAGGGACCCAGAGTCACCACCTGCCCTCTGGAGCTTTGAAGATTGGAAGACCCTGGCCCACCCTGGCTGAGGCACTCAGCATGCACAACCACAAGCCTGTGTAAGGGGGCAGAACCCCAAGCTGGTGTAAGGTGCCGATTGCAGGCTTCCAGCTCCAGAGGAGGAAATGCCCAACCCTGTCCTCCACCCCAGTCGGCTGGAGGCAGCCCAGATCCAGCGCCCAGCTGTGAAGCTGGTCCCGCTTAGGGACCCACAGGAGCCACCTAAAAGTGAACGTAAAACCACCACCTCTGCCATTTTCAAGGCATATTTACATCGCATTGCCCCGCCCACCTAGCAGAGCCTCCACCTTGGTTCCCACGGTGACATCATTAACAAGAGACAAAGCCCCTTCCCTATGCTGAATAGTGACTAGTGTCACAGATCTCCTAGGAAAAAAGCTAACTGCCTGCAATAGAAAGAGAGGAGAGAGGTTGGAGATTAGATCTCAGGAACTTGATCCACTAAGGGACAAGAGAGAAAAATCTGCAAAAATGAAGAAAAACCAAAAGAAGAATATGGGTCTGTCCCAGACTCCTGGGAGGGCAGACACTCAGAAAACTGACTTTGGAATGCAAACAACGAAAAGCCCCGCCCAAAATGAATGGTCTCAAAATACAACCCTAGACATCAAGACATTAATGGAGAGATTAGAAAGAATTGAAGAGACTCAAGAAGAAACTAGAAAGAAGTTATATCTGAGATAACAGTAATAAATAATACTGTGAATGAAATAAACAATAAACTGATAAGCATGGAAAACAGAATTACCCAAGCAGAAGAAAGAATATCAGAGCTCGAGGACCAAAATATAGAAATAACTCAAACTCTCAAAAATGCAGAAAACAAGCTCAAAAAGAAAAAAAACCTACAAGAGATAAGCGATTACCTCAAGAGGCCTAACCTAAGAGTAATTGGTCTGCCTGAGTCAGAAAAAGAGACAGAGACCACATTGGAACAAACCTTCCATGAGCTCATTCAAGAAAACTTCCCTTATCTAATCAATGATGCAAAAACTCAAACACAAGAGTTTCCAGAGAACCCCTGCAAGACAACAAATGAGAAAACCAACTCCTAGACACATAATAATTCACGTAAACAAAGTAGGCATAAAAGAAAAAAACCTAAAGGCAGCAAGAGAAAAAGGTCAGATCACCTACCATGGAAAACCAATTAGAATAGCAGCAGATTTATCTACATAAACCCTGCAGGCTGGAGAACTTGGAGCCCTATCTTCAAAGTCCTAAAAGATAAACAATTTCAACCAAGAATAACCTACCCCGCCAGATTAAGCTTCATCAGCGAGGGAGAATTAAAATCTTTTCCAGATATCCAATCCCTAAGAACCTACACTGCCACCAAACCACCTCTACATGAAATACTTAAGAAAGTACTAAACACAGAAGAAAAGGGGAAAAAAAGTGCAGCATTTTTCACAAGAGTACAGGGAAAAGAATAAAATACATATGAACCAACCCCCAAAACAAAAGAAAGACAGTAAACCAAGTGGAACAACAACTCTAAAAGAACTATATGTTCTTTTAAAACATATAGCTAGTAACTCGGTGGCTTGCCAACTGACTTAAATACCAAGCTAAATAGCAAAACAGTTGGCTACCAAGCCCACTTAACTAGGTGAATTAGGTAGCTAGCCAACTGGCTAACCAGCTGACTTAACAAGCTAGCTACCCAGGAAGGCAACTGGCTAGCCAGCTAACTTAAACTAGCTGGCTTAATTAGCTAGCTCTCCAGCTACCTAGCTGATTTTACTAGCTGAAATAACTAGCTAGCTACCTAGCTAGCTAATACCTAGCTAGGTGACTTAACTAGCTGACCTAACTAGCTAGCTAGGTGATATAACTAGCTGACTTAACTAGCTATCTACCTAGATAGCAAGTTGACTTGACTACCTGAAATAACTAGCTAGTCAGCTGTCTAGCCATCTGACTTTACTAGCTTTTTTAAATAGCTAGATAGCTGCCTAGCCAATGACTTAATGAGGTGTCCTAAATAGCTAGCCACAGGTTAGCCAGCTTACCTAACTAGTTGATTAATTAGTAGGCAGCTGGGCCCGCCAGGGACTTAATAGCTGATTAATTTGATATCCAGGTGGTTAGCCAGCTGACTTAACTATTTTCTACCTCTTTAGCCACTGGATAGCCACTGATTTAACAAGTTTACATAACTAGCTAGCCAGCTGCTAGCCAATGACTTAACTAGGTCACTACCTAGTCAGCCAGTCGGCTAGCCAGCTGATTTTAAATAGCTGTCTTAACTAGCTGGCCTGTTTTTTATTCAGGTGAATTCACTAGCTTGCCACATACTAGCCATCTGGCTATCCAGCTGAATTAACTAGGTGACTTACATGCTAGCCAGCTGTTAGCCAGCTGACTGAACTAGCAAGCTATGTAGCTAGGCAGCTGCCTTCTCAGTTTACTTAACTAGGTGATTTAAATAGCTAGCCAGCTGGATAGACAGCTGACAAAACTATCTAGCTACCTAGATTGCAAGATGGCAAGGCAGCTGTCTTAACTAGGTGACTTAACTAGGTAGCTAGCTGCCTAGCCATCTGACTTAATTGCCTAACTACCTAGGTAGACAGCTGATGTAAATAGCTGAAATAACTAGTGAGGGAGTTGGCTACCCATCTGATGTAACCAGTTTTTTAACTATGTATCCAGCTGCTAGACAACTGACTTAACCAGCTGACTTAACTAGCTAGACAGCTGGTTAGCCAGCTGATTACACTAACTGACTTTACTAGCTTGCCAGCTGTCTAGCCAGCTGACATAATTTCCTAGTTATCTAGATAGCCCGGAGCCCAGCCAGGTAACTTAGCTAGCTGACTAAGCGAAGTAGCCAGCTAGCTAATTTAGTAGCCAGGTAGCTAACTTAACTAGCTACCTACCTAGCTAGAAAGAGTGATAGCTAGCTGACTTAACTAGCTGACATAACTAGATAGCCCGATGGCTAGCCAGCTACCTACCTACATAGCCCTCTGCTTTGCCAACTTATTTATCTACCTAACTACCTAGCTAACATCTGGCCAGCGAGCACTTAACTATGTGATTTAACAAGCTAACCAGCTGGCTAGCCAGCTGATTTAACTAGCTAGGTACCCTGATAGGTAGCTGGCTAGCCAGCTGACTTAACTCACTGACTTTAAATTTGATAGATACCTGGATAACCACCAGACTTAACTAGCTGCTTAACTAACTAGCTACCTAGCTAGCCAGCTGGGTGGCCAGATGACTTAACTAGTTTACTTATTTAGCTGGGAAGCCAGCTGAATTAACTAGCTGATGTAAATAGCTAGCCAGCTGGCTAGCCCCTGACTTACCTAGCTGACTTAATTAGCTAGCCAGCTACTAGCCAACTGACTTAAGTAGGTCACTACCTAGCTAGCCAGCTGGCTATCCAGCTGACTTATATAGCTGGTTTCTTGCTAGTCAGCTGAATTAAGTAGCATGCTATATAGCTAGCCAGCAGGATAGCTAACTGACTATACTAGTGACTTAACTACCTAGCCTTCTCTCTAGCCAGCTGACTAAATTAGCAAGCTACCTGCTAGCCAGCTGACATAACTAGGTGATTTAACTAGCCAGCCAGGGCTAGACAGTTGACTTAACTATCTAACAACCTAGCTAGCCAGATGTATAGTCAGCTGACTTAACTAGGATACTTAACTAGCTAGCCTGCTGGGGAGCAGGCTGACTCAACTGCCTAGGTACCTAGAATAGCTGGATAGCCAGCTGACTTCACTAGCTAGCTAGCAATGTATCCTGCTAGCTTGCCTGCTGACTTATCTACCTAGGTACTTACGTAAACCCGCTGGCTACTGAGCTGACTTTTCTAGGTTACTTAACCATATCTAACTGGCTAGCCAGCTGACTTAACTAGGTAATGACCCAGCTAGGCAGCTGGCTATCCAGCTGACTTAACTCGCTGACTTAACTAGCTAGCAAGCTGAGTTAACTAGCTGACTTAAGCAGCTAGCTACCTAGTTAGCCAGCTGGCTAATCTAGCTGGTTAAAACTAGCTAGCTATTAGCTAACCAGCTGACTTAACTAGCTGACTTAACTAGCTACCTACCTGCCATAATTAACTGACTAATATAGCAAGCTTTCTAGATAGCCAGCTGACTTAACTAGCTGAAATAACTATCTAGCCCGAAGGGTAGTCATCTGACTTAACTAGCTTTTTAACTAACTAACAACCTGGATAGCCAAATGTCTTAATGAGTTGAATTAACTAGCTAGAAAGCTGGTTGCCAGCTGACTTAACAAGCTGACTTAACTAGCTGACTTAAATAGCTAGTCAGCTGACTAGCTGGCTATATATCTAGCCACTGGCTAGTCAGCTGACTTACCTAGCTGACTTAAGCTAGGAAGCTTGCTAGGCACCTCTCTTAACTTGCTAGTATCTATGTAGCCAGCAGGCTAGCTAAATGACTTAACTAGCTGACTTGAACAACTATCCTGCTGGCTAACAAGCTGAATTATCTAGCTAGCTACCTACCTAGTCAGCTGGCTAGAACTGACTTAACTCGCTGACATCACTAGTTAACCAGGTAGCAATATAGTTGACTTAACTAGGTAACTACCTACCTAGCCAGTTGGCTAGCCAGCATTCTTAACTACCCGAATTAACCAGCTAGCCAGATGGATAGCCAACTGACTTAACTAGCTCGCTACCTAGCTTGCAAGCTGACTTAAGTAACTGACTTAACTAGCAGCTACCTAGCTAGCCAGCTGACTTAAATAGTTAGCAAACTAGCTATCTACCTAGTTAGTCAGCTGGCTTAATTAGTTAGCTAAGTAGATAGCTACCCAGCTAACAAGCTGACTTAAATAGCGAGATGCCTTGCTAGCTAGCTGACGTAACCAGCTAGATAACTAGTTAGCTTAACCCCTATCTAACGTGTTCTAGGGGACTTAATCATCTGACTTATCTCTAGCTAATGAGATGGCTAGCAGACTCATCCAGCTGACTTAACACGTTACTAAGAATCTAGCTATCTAGCTAGCTAACTGACCATCCGGGTGACTAACTTGTTAGCTAGCTAGCTAGCTAGCTAGCCTACTCAACCAGCTGACACAACCGTTTGCTAAGTAGCTAGCTAGCTGACTCAACCAGCTGACTTAACCCATTAGTTAACTAGGTAATGACCTGAGGCAGCCTGCTGACTTAAACCTTTAGCTAACTAGCTAGTTAGCTGTCTTAACTAGCTGACTGAATTAGAAGCTGACTTTCTAGATGACTTAGCTAGCTGACTTAACTTCTTATCTAGCTGACTTAATTGGGTGACTTAACCAGTTAGCTAGCTGAATTAACTACTGAATTAGTTAGCTATTTTTAAATAGCTGAATAACGAGGTGACTTAAATTTAAATTTCCAACTATTTAGGTAGCAAATTAAGTAGCTGACTTAAATAATTAGCCAGTGAGCTAGGTGACTTAGCTAGCTTACTTAGCTAGCTAGCTAGTTATCTAGCTCACTTAGTAACTGACTTAACTAGTTGGCTAATGAGCTAGCTAGCTGAATTAACAAGTTGGTTAAGAGTTAGGTAACTGTTTTAACTAGTTATTAAAGAGTTAACTAGCTGATTTAATTAGTTGGTTAACGAGTTAGCTAGGTGATTTAACTAGTTGGTGACGAGTCGGCCGACTAGCTAGCTGGTTTAACATGTTGGCTGGCTACTCGCCAACTTGTTACTGGCTTAACAAGTTGGCCAACAAATTGGCCGACTATTAGCTTGCTTAAGTAGTTGGCTGACTAGTTTTCCCCCTAGTTTGGGTAAGTATTTGGTTGGGGAGTTTGCTCACCTAATTAGTTGACCAACTAGTTGGCCATCTATTTAGCTGATCTAACTTGTTGGCTGAGAAGTTGGCCCACTAGTCGGCTGATTGGTTAGCTGACTTAAGTAGTTGGCCGTCTAGTAGGGAAAGCTTAGCTGAATTAACTAATCGGCGGTGAGTGAGTAGACAGGTGAGCTCACTTAACTAGTTGGCTGATGAGAGAGCCGACTGGTCAGCAAATTAACTGGTATGCGGCGAGTGAACCAAGCATGCACTGCCATAACTAATTGGCTGGCTAGTAAGGACAAGTGAACTGACTTAACTAGTCGCTGGTGTGCAACGACTAGTTAGCAGAACTGTTGGCCTGGAGCGAGCTGACAAGTTAGTTGACCTGTTAGCTGGCATGAAAGGGAGCTAGTTTGCTGACTGGTTGCAGGCGAGGAGCCTACTAGTTAGCTTACCTGATGGAAAGCGAGGGAGCCCACTAGTTAGGTCACCACCTTCGGGTTTCTAGCCCACAATTAGCTAAGTAACTAGCTGATTTGCTAGCTTATTAACTAGCTAGCAGACTAGGAACCTGACTACCTGGTGTCTTAACTAGGAACATGAAGAGTTAGCTGAGTTCTAGCTCACTTAAATAGCTAACTGGCTATCTAGCTGACTTAACTAGCTGACTAGCTAGTTGGCTGGTTAGCTGGCTAGCCCGCTGACTTAACTAGCTAGCTACTTGGTTGGCTAAAGGCTAGCCACCTGCTTTTAAATAGCTACCTACCTGACTGGCTAGTTGGCTAGACAACCAGCTAGCTAGTTAGTGGGCTGGCCACCTGGCTAGCCCACTGGCTAAATATCTTAACAAGTTAGCTACCTAGCTAGCCTGCTGAATTTACTAATGAAATAACTACCTAGCTACCTAGCTAGATATATGGCTAGAAAGCCAACTTAACTCGCTGACTTAAGCTAGCTAGCTGACATAACTAGCTGACTTAACTAGCTAGCTACCTAGCTAGCCAGCTGACTAAACTAGCTGAAATAACTAGCTAGCCTGCTCTCTAGCCTTCTGAATTGATGAGCTTTTTAACTAGCTAGGGAGATGGCTAGCCAACTGACTTAATGAGGTGACTTAACTACCTATCCAGCTGGTTAGCCACCTCACTTAACTAGTTGATTAACGAACTAGGCAGTTCGACAGCCAGGTGACTAAACTAGAAGACTTAACTAGATATCCAATTGGATAGCCAGCTGACTTAACTAGTGCTCTACCTCACTAGCCACCTACATAGCCAGCTGACTTAACTAGCTGACTTAATTAGCTAGCCAGCTGGCTAGGCAACAGACTTAACTATGTCACTAACTAGCTAGAGAGCTGGCTAGCCACCTGACTTAACCAGCTGTCTTAACTAGCTGTATTGCTATCTAGCCAGTTGAATTAACTTGCTTGCTACATAGCTAGTCAACTGGCTATCCAGCTGAATTAACTAGGTGACTTTTCTAGCTAGCCAGCAGTGTATCCAGCTGACTTAACTTACAAGCTACCTAGCTAGCCAGCTGGCTAGTCAGCTGAGTTTGCTAGGTGACTTAACTAGCTAGCAAGCTGACTAGACAGCTGACATAACTAGATAGCTGCCTAGCTAGCCAGCTGGCTAGCCAGATGACTCAATTGCCTAGCTACGTATACAGCCAGCAGGCTAGCCAGCAGACTTAACTAGTTGACTTCACGAGGTAGACAGCTAGCTAACCCCAGACCTAACTAGCTAGCTCCTATTAGACAGCTGTATAGCTAGGTGACTTAACTAGCTAACATATTTAGACGTCGGATGGCTAGCCAGCTGACTAAACTAGTGACTTAACTAGCTGGCCAGCAGGTTTACCTAGCCAGCTACGTAGATAGACAGCTATATAGCCAACTGACATAACTAGCTGACATAACTAGATAGACTGATGGCTAGCCAGGTCACTTAACTAGCTACTTACCTACATTTCCCGCTGGCTTGCCATCTAATTTAAAAACCCCACTACCTAGCTAAACAGCTAGCCAGTGAGCTGACTTAAATAGGTGATTTAACTTGCTAGCCAGCTAGTTAGCCAGCTGACTTAAATAGCTACTACCCTGCTAGGCAGTGATTTGCCAGCTGATTTAACTAACTGATTTAACTAGCTAGCCAGTTGAATTAACTAGCTGACTAAACTAACTAGCCAGCTGGCTGGCCAGCTGAATTAACTAGCTGACTTAAGCAGCTAACCATATGGCTAGCCAGTTGATTTAACTAACTAGTTACCTACAAGCTACCTAGCTAGTCAGCTGAATAAACTAGATGAATTAACTAGCTACATACCCGCCATAACTAGCATACTTATATAGCTAGATTCCTAGCTAGCCAGCTGAATTAATTACCTAATATAGCTACCTAGACAGGGGTTAGCCCCTTTTACTTAACTAGCTTTTTAACTAGCTAACCAGCTGGATAGCCAACTGACTTAATGTGCTGACTTTACTAGCTAGCCTGCCAGTTGCCAGGTGACTTAACTAGCTGACTTAAATTTCTAGCCTGCTGGTTGCCAGCTGACTTAACTAGCTGACTTAACTTGCTAGCCAGCTGGTTGCCAACTGACATCACTAGCTGACTTAACCAGCTAGTCTGCTGGCTAGCCAACTGACTTAACTGGCTGGCTATCTATCTTGCCAAATGGCTAGCCAGTTGACTTACCTAGCTTACTTAAGCTAGCAAGCTGGCTAGCCACCTCACTTAGCTTGCTAGCTATCAACATAGCCAGCAGGCTAGCCAGCTGACTTAACTAGCTGACTTGAACAACTATCCTGCTAGCTAGCAAGCTGATTTATCTAGCTTGCTACCTACCTAGCCAGCTGGCTAGACAGTTGACTAAACTAACTGACTTAACCAGCTAGCCAGTTGGCTAGCCAAGTTTTGACCACATAGCTAGCCAGGTAGATATCTAGTTGTCTTAACTAGCTAGCTACCTACCTAGCCAATTGGCTGGCAAGCTATCTTAACAGCTGAATTAACCAGCTATCCAGTTTGGGAAGCCAACTGACTTAACTAGCTCACTATCTAGCTAGCCAGCTGACTAGGCAGCTGACTTAAGTAGCTGACTTAACTAGTAGCTACCTAGCTAGCCAGCTGACTTAAATAGTTAGCTAACTAGCTAGCTACCTAGTTAGCCAGCTGACTTAAAAAGTTAGCTAACTATCTAGCTACCTAGCTAACAAGCTGACTTAAATAGTTAGCTACCTTGCTAGCTAGCTGATGTAACCAACTAGATAACTAGTTAGCTTAATCGTTATCTAACGTACTAGCTAGGTGATTTTAAACATGTGATTTATATCGTTAGCTAATGAGTGGCTAGCTGACTCAACCAGGTGACATAACTCATTCGCTATCTTGCTATCTAGTTGACCTTCCAGCTGACTTAACGTTAGCTAACTAGCTATCTAGCCTAGTCAAGTAGGTGCCTCAACCCATTTGCTAATTTGCTAGCTAGCTGACTCAACCCGTGAATTTAAACCCCTTAGTTAAATAGCTAACAACCTGACTCAACCTGCTGACTTATCACTTTAGCTAACTAGCTAGCTAGCTGTCTTAATCAGGTGACTAAATTAGAAGCTGACTTAACTAGTTGACTTAGCTCCCTCACTTAACTACTCAGCTAGCTGACTTCACTGGCTGACTTAACTAGTTAGCTAGCTGACTTATCTACCTGAATTAAATAGTTAACTATTTAACTGGCTGAATAACCAGCTGATTTAACTAATTAGCTAACTAGTTAGGTGAAAGAATAAATAACTGAATTAAATAGTTATCTCTCTGACTTAGCTAGCTGACATAGTTAGCTAGCTAGTTAGCTAGTTGACTTAGCTAGCTGACTTTACTAGTTGGGTAATCAGATAGCTAGCTAACTTAACAAATCTGTTAATGAGTTATATACCTGTTTTAACTAGTTGGTAAAGAGTTAAATAGGGGACTTAACTAGATGATTAACCCAGTTAGCTAGGTGACTTAACTTGTAGGCTGACAAGTCGGCTGACTAGTTAGCTTATTTAACACGTTGGCAGACTACATGGCCAACTTGTTCGCTGGGTTGACAAACCGGCGACTAGTCGGCCGACTATTTAGCTGTGTTAACTAGTTGAATGACGAGTTGGACCCCTAGTCAGCTCAGTTAATTTGTTGGATGGGTAGTTTGCTGACCTAACTAGTCGGCCGACTATTTGGCCAACTACTTAGCTGACCTAACTAGTCTGCCGACTAATTAGCTGACCTAACTTGTCAGCTGACAAGTTGGCCCACTAGTCGACCAATTGGTTAGCTTACTTAATTAGTGGCCCAGCTAGTAGGCTGACAGTTTAGCTGACTTAAATAGTCGGGCCGGGGTGTGAGCCACAGGTGAGCTGATGTAACTAGTGGCGGGAGTGAGCTGACTGGTCAGCTGAATTAACTAGTTGGCCGGCTAATGAGCCTATGCATGATCTGCCATAACTAGTCGGCCGGGGAGTGAGTTGACCGGGGAGCTGACTTAACTAGTCAGCTGGTGAGCAAATGACTAGTTAGCTGACCTTTTGGCCTTTGAGCAAGAGGACAAGTTAGTTGACCTGATGACTGGTGAGCGAGCCAACTAGTTTCCTGACTGGTTTGCATGTGAACAAGCCTACTAGTTAACTAATCTGATGGAAAGTGAGGGAGCTCACTAGATAGCTGACCAGATAGATGAGTTGCTAGCTGACTAGTTAGCTAAGTAACTAAATGACTTGCTAGCTGACTTAACTAGCTAGCTGATTAGCTAGCTGGCTATCTAGCTGACATAACTAGTAGGAAACAAGCTATCTAGCTGGCTATTTGCTGCCTTAAATAGCTAGGTAACTGGCTAGTTAGCTGGCTAGCAGTCTAAAATATCAAGCTGACTAGCTAGCAGACTTAATAGCAAGCTGATTAGGAACCCGAGTAGTTGGCTGACTTAACATGTTAGCTGAATATTTACCTGACTTGCAAGCTGACTTTAAATACTAGCTGGCTAGCTACCTGTTTTTACTAGCTGACTAGATAGTTGGCTGGCTAGCTGGTTAGCCAGCTGACTTAACTAGCTAGCTACCTTGTTGGCTAGACTGCTAGATAACTGGCTTAACTAGCTAGCTACCTGGCTGGTTAGCTGCCTAAGCAGCCGGCTAGCTTGCTAGTGGGCTGGCAAGCTGGCTAGCAAGTCGGCTTAAATAACAGCTGGCTGGCCAGACAGTGGGATAGACAGCCAGCTTAACTAGTCAGCCACCCCGCTGGTCAACTGGCTAGCCAGCCAGCTTAACTAGCTGGCACTACCTGACCAACCTGCTAACCAGCCGGATTAACTTGCCCGCAACTTGTCAACTAACCAGCTAAATTAACTACCTGACAACTAGATGGCCTGCTTTCTAGCCAGTAGAACTAATCCTTGCTACTACTAGCCAGGGCTATCCAGCTGAAAAGGGTTTTTTAGGGTGACTTTTAATTCCTTAAGGGGGTAGCCCAAGGCCTTGTTTAGCCAGCTGGGAACTTAAATAGTAAAGCTACCTAAGAAAAAGCCAAAAAGGGGGGTAGTCATCTGACTTAACTTGGTCACTTAAGTATATAGCCAGTGGTAGACAGCTGACATAACTAGCTAGCTAACTAGCTGGCATGCTGGCTCACCACCTGATTAATTAGCTGAATTAACTAACTAGCCAGCTGGTAACCAGCTGACTTAATTGCCTAGTTTCCTAGTAGCTAGCAGGGTAGCCAGCTGATTTTAAAAACTGACTTAACAAAGTATCCCGTTTGGGTAGCAGCACACTTTAAATAGTTTGCTACCTGGGTAGAAACCTGGATAGCCAGCTGACTAAACTAGTGGCCATAATTAGACGCCCGATGCTAGCCAGCTGATTTTACTAACTACCTGCCTACACAGCCCTGGGTTGCCAGCTGACTTAAGTACTTTAAATACCTAGTAACTTCTTGCCAGCCAGCTGACTTAACTAGTAGATTTAACTAGCTAAACGGCTGGCAGCCATATGAACTAACTAGGTTTTTAACTAGGTAGCAGGGTGGCTAGACACCTGACTTAACGTGCTGACTTAACTAGCTACTCAACTGGATAACCAGCTGACTAAACTGCTGAATTAACTACTGGCCAGCTGGCTAGCCAGGTGACTTAATTGCCTAGCTATCTAGCTAGCCAGCAGCCGCCAGCTGACTTAACTAGCTGACTTAACTAAGTAGCCAGCTGGCTAGCCAACACACTTAACTAGCTTCTACATACCTAGACAGCTGATTTGCCAGCTACTTAACTAGCTGACATAACTAGATAGTCTGATGGCTAGCCCGCTGGCTTAACTAGCTACCTACCCACATAGCCTTTGTCTTTCCAGCTGACTTAACAACCTAACTACCTAGCTAATGTGCTGGCCAGGGGCTGACTTAACTAGGTACTTAACTAGTTAGTCATCTGGCTGGCAAGGTGACTTAACTAGATAGATACCCTGATAGGCATAGGGTAGTCAGCTGACTTAACTTACATAACTAGCTAGTGATTTGACTTAACTAGCTGACTTAATTAGCTAGCTATCTAGCTAGCCAGCTGACTTAATTATCAGACTTAATTAGCTAGTACCTAGCTAGCCAGCTGGCTGGCCAGCTGACTTAACTAGCTGACTCAACTAGATGGCCAGCTGGCTGGCCCGCTGAATATATTAGCTGACATAACCAGCTAGCCAGCATTGTAGCCAGCTGACTTAACTAGCTAGCTACATAGCTATCCAGAGGGAAGCAAGCTGAATTAAGTAGCTGACTTAAATAGCTAGCCAGCTGAATAGGCAGCTGACTTAACTAGCTTGCTCCTAGGTAGACAGCTGAATAGCCAACTGACTTAATTAGTTGACTTAACCTGGTAGCCACCTGGCTAGCCAGCTGACTCAACTAGCTGCTTAACTAGTTAGCCAGCTGGCTAGCCATCTGACTTAACTAGATATCTACCTAGCTAGCTAGCTCGCTAGCCAGTTGACATAACAAGCTGACTTAATTAGCTAACCAGTTGGCTAGCCAAATGACTTAACTGGCTTGCTACCTAACTAGCCAGCTGGCTAGCCAGCTGACTAAACTAGCTGACTTAAATAGCTGGCCTGCCTGCTAGTCAGCTGAATTCACTAAGTTGCTATATTGCTACCCAGCTGGCTAACCAGCTGACTTAACTAGGTGACTTAAATAGCCAGCCACCTGTCTAACCAGTTGCTTTAAGTAGCAAGCTACCTTGCTAGCAAGCTGGCTAGGCAGCTGACTTAACTAGGTGTCTCAACTAGGTAGCCAGTGGGCTAGACTTCTGACTTAATCTAGTGACCTAGCTAGCCAGGTGTCTAGGCAGCTGACTTAACTAGGTGACTTTACCAGCTAGCCAGCTGGCTAGCAGGCTGACCTAACTACCTAGCTACCTAGCTAGCCAGCTCGATAGCCAGCTGTCTTAACTAGTTAGCTACCTATGTAGCCCACTGGCTTGCCAGCTGACTTAACTACCCAGCTACCTAGCTAACCAGCTGGCTAGTGAGCTGACTTAACTAGGTTACTTAACTAGCTAGCTAACTAGCTAGCCAGCTGACTTAACTAGCTATCTTTCCAGCTAGGAACTGGGTAGCCAGCTGACTTAAAACGCTGACTTAGCTAGGTAGCAAGCTGACTTAACCAGCTAGCTACCCTAGACAGCTGGGTTAAGTAGCTGTCTTAACCATCTAGCTACCTAGCTAGCTATCTAGCTAGCCAGCTTCCATAACTAACTGACTTACCCGGCTACCCAGCTGATATAACTAGCTGACATATACCTAGTTTCCTAGCCAGCCGCTGACTGAAGTAGCTGAAATAATTTGCTGGCCATCTAACTTAACTAGTTTTTTAACTAGCTAGCCAGCTGACTTAATGAGTTGACTTAAAATCTAGCCTGCTGGTTGCCAGCTAACTTAATTAGCTGACTTAACCAGCTACTCAGTGGCTACCAAGCTGAGTTAATTAGCTTAGCTGGCTACCTATCTAGCCAGCTAGTTAGCCAGCTGACTTACCTTGCTGACTTAAGCTAGCAAGCTGGCTACCCAGCTAACTAATCTAGCTAGCTACCTACCTAGCCAGCAGGCTAGTCAGCTGACTAAACTAGGTGAATTAAAAAGCTAGCCTGCTGGCTAGCAAGCTGACTTTTCTTGCTTGCTACCTACCTACACAACAGGCTAGACAGATGACTAAACTAGATGATTTAACCAGTTAGCAAGTTGGTTACCCAGCTGAATTAACTCAAAAACATCACTAGCTAGCCAGGTAGCCCAGCTTACTTAACTATCTAGTTACCTACCTTGCCAGTTGGTTTGCCAGTTCTATTAACTAGCTGAATTACCGGGTAACCAGTAGCTAGCCAACTGACTTAACTAGTTGCTACCCAGCTAGCCAGCAGCCGTAAATTGTTAGCTAACTAGCTAGCCACCTAACTAACAAGCTGACTTTAGTTATCAGGCTAGCATGCTAGCTGATTTAACCAGCTGGCTGACTAGCTAGCTTACTCGTTTTCTAACGTGCTAGCTAGGTGACATAATCATCTGACTTAACTCGTTAGCTAACAAGCTAGCTAGCTGACACAACCAGCTGACTTAACTCATTAGCTAACTAGCTAGCTAGCTGACTCATCCAGCTGACTTAACTCATTAGCTAACTAGCTAACTAACCTACTCAACCCACTGAATCACCCTGTTTGCTAACTAACTAGCTATGTGACTAAACTAGCTGATTTAACCTGTTAGTTAACTAGCTAACTACCTGACTCAATCTGCTGATGTAGCCCATTTGCTCACTAACTAGCTAGCTGTATTAACCAGCTGACTAATTTAGAAAGCTGACTTAGCTAGCTGACTTAGCTAGCTGACTTAAATATTTAGCTAGCTGACTTAACTGGCTGACTTAACTAGTTAGCTAGTTGACTTAACTACCTGAATTAAATAGCTAACTATTTAACTAGCTGTAAAACTAGCTAATTTAGTAACTAGCTAACTAGTTAGGTTGCAGACTTAAGAAACTGACTTAAATAATTAGCTAACTATTGAGCTAGCTAACTTAGCCAACTATCTATTTAGCTAGCTGACTTAGCTAGCTGACTTAATTACTTGGATGACGAGATAGCTAGCTGACTTAATGAGTTTGTTAACGAGTTAGCTAACTGTCTTAACTTGTTTGGAAACGAGTTAACTAGCTGGCTTGGCTACTTGGTTAACGAGTTAGCTAGGTGACAACATTTTAGCTGATGACTCGGCTAACTACTTAGCTCATTTAACACATTGGCTGACTATTCTGCCGTCTTGTTAGATGGCTTAACAAGTTGGACCACTAGTCGGCCAACTAGTTAGCTGGGTCAACGAGTTGACTGACGAGTTGGCCTACTAGTTAGCTCGGTTAACTAGTTGTCTGCTGGTTTGCTGACCTAAGTAGTCAGCCCAGTAGTTCTCCGACTTGTTAGCTGGCCTAACTAGTCGTCTGACTATTTAGCTGAGTTAACTTGTCAGCTTCAAGTTGGCCGACTAGTCGGCCAATTGGTTAGCTGACCTATTTGGCTGGCTAGTCGACCAACCGTTAGCTGACTTAACTAGTTGGCCAGCGAGTGAGCCAACAGGTAAGCTGACTTAACGAGTTAGGGCGGGTGAGCTGACTGGGCATCTGATTTAACTAGTAGCTGGTGATTGAGCCGACTTGTCACCTGACTTAACTGGTTGACCTGCAAATGAACCAACTGGTGAACTGACTTAACTAGTTGGCCGGTGAGTTAGCTGACTGGTCAGCTGAATTTAGCCAGCTGACGAGTGAGCTGACTGGTCAGAAGATTTAACAAGTCGGCCGGTGAGTTAGCAGATCGGTGAGCCAACTTAAATACTTGGCTGACGAGCAAGCCGACAGGTGAACTGCCTTAACAAGTCATCTGGAGAGTGAGCCAAATGCTGAGCTGACTTAAGTAGTCAGTTGGCAAGCAAGGCGACTATTTAGCTGTCCTGTTGGCTTACGAGTGAGCCAACAAGTTAGTTGACCTTTGGCTGGCAGTGAGCTGCTAATTTGCAGACCGGTTGGCAGGCGAGGGATCCAACTAGTTAGCTGACATGATGGAAAGCGAGCAAGCCCACAAATTTGCTGACCAGAGCTGAGTTGCTAGCGGACTAGATAGCTAGGTAACTAGCTGATATGCAGCTGACTTAACTAGATAGCTGACTAGCTAGCTAGCTATTTGCTGATATAACTAGATAGCAAACAAGCTATCTAGCTGTCCAGACAGGTGACTTAACTAGCTAGATAACTAGCTGGTTTGCTGGCTAGCTGATTATCTAGCAGACTATCTAGCTGAATTAAGTAGCTAGCTGGCTAGCTAGCTGACAACTAGCTGAGGAGGTAGTGGGCTGGCTAGCTGTCTAGCCAGCTGACTTAAGAAGCTAGCTACCTGGTGGTCTAGATGACTAGCCAGCTGGCTTAACTGGCTAGTACCTGGCTGGCTAGTGCTAGGCATCCAGCTAGCTAGCTAGTGGGCTGGCCAGCAGGCTAGCCAGCCCGCTTAATTTGCCAGCCAGCTGGCTGGACAGCCGGATAGTCACCCAGCTTATCTAGCCAGCCAATGCTGGTCAGTTGGCTAGCCAGCCAGTTTAACTAGCCAGCCACCTACCTGAACAGCCTGCTAACCAGTCAGCTTAACTTGCCAGCCACCTAGCTAGCCATTGTCTAATAAAATGACTTAACTAGATGACTTAACTAGATACATCAGACTAGCCAGCTGGCTTAACTAGCTAGCCCCTAGCTAGCCATCCTCTAGCCAGCTCACATACCTTGCTGACTTAACTTGGTGGCCATTCGGCTAGCCAGCTGACTTAATTAGCTAGCAACCTACCTAGCCAGTGGCTAGCCACCTGAATTTTCTAGCTGACATAATCAGCTAGCCAGCTGGCTAGCAAGCTGAATTAGCTAGCTAGCTATCTAGGTAGCCAGATGGATAGCCACTTGAATTAACTAGGTAATTAAACAGCTAGACAGCTGGCTAACCTGCTGACTCAACTAGGTGACTTTACTCATTAGCCCCCTGGTAGCCAGCTGATTAAACTAGCTGACATCACTAGCTAATCAGGTGGATAGTCAGCTGACTTAACTAGTTAACTGCATATGTATCCCACATGCTTGCCAGCTGACTTAACTATCTAGTTACCTAGGTATTCAGCTGGCCAGCGAGCTGACTTAACTAGGTGACCAAACTAGCTAGCCAGCTAGCTAGCCAGCTGACTTAATGAGTTAGCTACACAACTAGGCAGCTGACTTGCCAGCTGACTTAACTAGCTGACGTAACTAGCTAGCTAGCTGACTTAACTAGCTGAAATTACTACCTAGCCAGTTGTGTAGTCAAATGACTTAACTAGCTTTTTAATTATCTAGCGTGCTGCCTTGCCAACTGTCTTAACGAGGTGAATTATCTAGCTAGCCAACTGGTTAGCCAGTCTAGTTGATTAATGAGCTATGTAGCTGGCCAGCCATGTGACTAAACTAACTGAATTAACTAGTAATCCAACTGGCTAGCCAGCTAACATAACTAACTCTCTACCACTCCAACCACCTGGATAGCCAGCTGAGTTAAATAGCTGACTTAATTAGCTAGCCATCTGGCTAGTGAACTGACTTAACTAGGTCACTACCTGTCATAACTAGCTGGCTTTACTAGCTGATTTACCTTCTAGTCAGTTGAATTAACTAGTTTGCTACATAGTTAGCCATCTGGCTATCCAGCTGAATTAACTAGGTGACATATCTAGCTAACCAGCTGTCTAGCCAGCTGAATACATATCAAGCTACCTAGCTATCAGCGGGCTAGTCAGCTGACTTAACTATTGACTTATCTATCTAGCCAGCAGGCTACACAGCTGATATAACTAGCTAGCTACCTAGTAGCAAGCTGGCTAACAAACTGACTTAACTAGCTGACTTAACTAGCTAGCCAGGTGGATGGACAGCTGACTTAATTTCCAAACTACCTAGCTAGTCAGCAGGCTAGCCAGCTGACTTAACTAGCAACTTAATGAAGTAGCCAGCTGGTTAGCCAGCAGACTTAACTAGCTATCTACAGAGCTAGACAATGAATAGCCAGCTGAAAATTCAAAATAAGGGGGGTTAACCTTACTTTTCCATTAAACCTGCTGGCTTGCCAGCTGACTTAACCTAACTACCTAGCTAACCAGCTGGCCAACGAGCTGACTTAATTAGGTGACTTAAATTGCTAGGCAGTTGGCTAGCCAGCTGAATTAACCAGCTAGCTAGCTAGTCAGCTTATTCTTTTTTAACGTGCTAGCTACCTTTCTTAATTATCTGACTAACTCGTTAACTAACAAGCTAGCTAGCTGACTCAACCAGCTTACTTAACTCGTTAGTTAACTAGCTAGCTAGCTTACTCAACCAACTGACTCAACCTGTTTGCTAACTAGCTAGCTAGCTGACTAACCAGCTTATTTAATCCTTCAGTTAACTAGATACCTATCTGACACAACCTGCTGACTTAACCCATTAGCTAACTAGCAAGGTAGCTGTTTAACCAGCTGACAAAGTAAGCAAGCTGACTTTACTAGCTTACTTAGCTAGCTGAATTAATTTCTTAGCTAGCTGAATTAACTGGCTGACTTAACTAGTTAGCTAGTTGACATAAATACCTGAATTAAATAGTTTGCTAAGTATTTAACTAGCTGAATAACTAGTTGACTTAACTAATTAGTTAACTAGTTAGGTAGCAGACTTAGGTAGCTGACTTAAATAGTTAGCTAATTAGTGAGCTAGGTGACTTAGCTAGCTGACTTAGCTAGCTGGCTGTTTAGCTAGCAGACTTAGCTGACTTAACTAGTTGGCTAACGAGATAGCCAACTGATTTAACGAGTTGGTTAATGAATTAGCTAACTGTTTTAATAGTTGATAAATGAGTAAATCAGCTGACTTAACCAGTTGGTTAACCAGTTAGCTAGGTGACACTTGTTCCTGACAAATCGGCCTCTAGTTAGCTGGTATAACACATTGGTTGAATACACGGCCGACTTGTTTGCTGGCTTAACAAGTTGGCCAAATTTGATGGTGACTAGTTTGCTGGGTCAATTAGATGACTGACGAGTTGGCCCTCTAGTTAGCTTGGTTAACGAGTTGGCACTCTGGTTTGCTGAACTAACTATTCGGCCGACCTGACCAACTATTTAGCAGGTCTAACTAGTAGGCTTACTAGTTAGCTGAGCTAACTTATCAGCTGACAAGTTGGCCGACTAGTAGATGATGGGTTGCTAACCAACTAGTTGGCCGGCTAGTAGGCTGACCAGTTAGCTGACTTAACTAGTCGGCCTGCTTTTGAACCCACAGGTGAGCTGACTAAACAAGTCAACCAGTGAGTGAGCTGAATTGTCAGCTGAGTGAACTAGTCAGCCAGCGAGTGAGCCGACTTGTCAGCAGATTTAACTAGTTGGCCATTGAGTGAGCTGACTGTCAGCTGATTTAACTAATTGGGTGGCAAATGAGCTGACTGGTCAGCTGAATTTAGTCTGCTTGTGAGTGAGCCAACAGCTCAGAAGACTTTACAGTTGACCGATGATTGAGCCAACTCTGAGCCGTTAACTAGTCAGCCTGCCAGTGAGCTGAAGGGTGAGCCCCTTAACTAGTTGATCGGTGAGTGAGCCAACTGGTGAGCTGACTTAACTAGTCGACTGGTGGGGAAGCACTAGTTAGCTGACCTGTTGGCCTGTGAGCGAGCTGACAAGTTAGTTGACCTGTCGGCTGGTGAGCGAGCTGACTAGTTTGGACTGGTTGGCAGGCGAGTGAGCATAGTTAGCTGACCTGATGGAAAGCAACAATCCCATAGTTAGCTGACCAGCGAGCTGAGTTGCCAACCGACTAGTTACCTACGTAACTAGCTGATTTGCTAGGTGACTTAAATATCTAGCTGACTAGCTAACTGGCTATCTATCTGACATAACTGGATATCAAACAAGCTATCTAGTGTCTAGTAGCTGACTTAAATAGTTAGCTAACTGGCTAGTTAGATGGTAGCTGACTTAACTATCTAGTTGTCCCGCTAGCTAGATGACTAGCAAGTTGATAGCTAACTGACTTAACAAGCTAGCTGAATAGTAGCTGACTTGCTAGCTGACTTAACTAGCTAGATGTATAGCTAGCTGAATTAAGTAGCTGACTAGCAAGTTGACTGCATAGCTGTCTAGCCAGCTGCCTTAAATAGCTAGCCAAATGTTTGGCTACACAGCTAGCCACTGGCTTAACTAGCTAGTACCAGGCTGGCTAGCTGCTAGGGACAGGTAGAAAGCAATGGGTTGGCCAGCTAGCTAGCCAGCCAGTTTAGTTAGGCAGCCTGCTGGCTGGACAGTCAGCTAGCCAGCGGCTTAACTAGCCAGCCACCCTGCTAGTCAGCGGGTAGCCAGCCAGCTTTACTAGCTTGTAACCAACCTGACAAGCCTGCTAACCAGCCGGCTTAACTTGCCAGCCACCTAGCTAGCCCGCTGGCTAACTAGCTGACTTAAATAGCAGACTTAACTAAATAGCCATCGGCTAGCCAGCTGGCTTAACTAGCTAGCCACCTACCTAGCCAGTTTTCTAGGTAGGTCACTTAACAGCTGACTTAAATGGGAGCCTCCGGGTAGCCAGCTGACTTAATTAGCTAGCAACCTAACTAGCCTGGTGGCTAGCAAGCTGACTTAACTAGCTGACTTAACCAGGTACCCAGCATGCTAGTCAGTTGACTAAAGTAGTGAGCTATCTAGCTTGCCAGTTGGCTAGCCACTTGAATGAATTAGCTGACTTAACCAGCTAACCAACGTTAGTCAGCTGACTCAACTAGCTGACATACAAATTTAGCTAGCTGGCTAGACAGCTGACATAACTAGCTGACAACCTAGCTAGCCTGGTGGCTAGCAAGCTGACTTAACTAGCTATCTACCTAGCTAGCCAGCTGGAAGCCAGATGGATTAACTAGCTGACTTATATAGCTAGCCAGCTGGCTAGCCAACTGACTTAACTAGTTTGCTACCTAGCTAGCCAGCTTGGAAGCCAGCGTCTTAACTAGCTGACTTAAATATCTGGCCTGCTTGCTAGTCAGTTGAATTAATTAGCTTGCTATATAGGTAGCCAGCTGCCTATACAGCTGCTTAACTAGGTGACTTAACTAGATAGCCTGCTGTCTAGCCAGCTGACTTAAGTAGCAAGCTACCTAGGCAGCCAGCTGGCTAGCCAGCTGACTTAACTATGTGACTTAACTAGACAGCCAGTGCTGGACAGCTGACTTAACTAGGTTCTTAACTAACTAGCCAGCTGGCTAGTAGGCTTGCATAGCTTTCTAGCTACCTAGTTAGTCAGCTGGATAGCCAGCTGACTTAACTAGTTAGCTATCTACATATCCCACTGGCTTTCAGCTGACTTAACTACCTAGCTTTCTAGCTAACCAGCTGGCTAGTGAGCTGACTTAACTAGGTGACTTAACTAGCTAGCCAGCTTGTTAGCCAGCTGACTTAACTAGCTAGCTACCCAGCTAGGCAGGTGGCTAGCCAGCTGACTTAACAAGCTGACTTAACTAGCTAGCCACTGACATAACTAGCTGACTTAACTATCTAGCTACCTAGTAAGCCAGCTGAATTTACTAGCTGAAATAACTAGCTAGCATCCTATCTAGTATCTAGCTAGCTATCCGACTTAACTAACTGACTTAACTAGCTAGCTAGCTAACATAACTACCTGACTTAACTAGCTGGCTGCCTAGCTAACCAGTTGAATTTACTAGCTGAAATAACTAGCCAGACAACTGTCTAGCCATCTGAATTAGCTAGCTCTTTAACTAGCTAGAGAGCTGGCTAGCCAACTGAGTTAATGAGGTAATTAACTAGCTAGGCAGCTGGTTAACCAGGCGATTAATCAACTAGTTGATTAACGTGCTAGGCAGCTGGCCAGGCAGGTGACTAAACTAGCTACCTTAAGTAGTTATTCTGCAGCTAGTCAGCTGCCTTAACTAGCTCTCTAGCTCTCTAGCCATCTGGATAGTTAGCTTTCTTAACTAGCTGACTTAATTAGCTAGCCAGCTGGCTAGCCAACTGACTTAACTAGGTCACTACCTAGCTAGCCAACTGGCTAGCCAGCTGACATAACTAGCTGTTTTAACTTACTGACCTACTTTCTAGCCAGTTGAATTAACTAGCTTGCTACATAGCTATTCAGCTGGCTATCCAGCGGGAAATTTAAATTGGTGACTTACCTTGCTAAAAGCTGTCTAGAGAGCTGAATTAACTGGCAAGCTCCCTAGCTAGCAAGCTGGCTAGTCAGCTGACTTAACTTGGTCATTTACCTATCTAACCAACAAGCTATACAGTTGATATAACGAACTAGCTACTTAGCTAGCATGCTGGCATGCCAGCAGACTTAACTAGCTGTATTAACAAGCTAGCCAGCTGGCTAGCCAGATGACTTAAGTTCTTAGGTACCTACCTAGCCAGCAGGCTAACCAGATGACTTAACTAGCTGACTTAATGAAGTAGCCAGCTGACTATCCAGCAGACTTAACTAGTAGCTACCTAGCTACACAGGTATATAGCTAGCTGACTTATCTAACTGACAAAACTAGACACCTGATGGCAAGCCAGCTGACTTAACCAGCTACCTACCCACATAACCTGCTGCTTGTCAGCTGACTAAACTACCTAACTACCTAGCTAACTGGCTGGCCAGTGAGCTGACTTAATGAGGTGACTTAACTAGCTAGTAGCTGGCTAGCCAGTTGACTAAACTAGCTAGATATCCTACTATGTAGCTGTCTAGCCAGCTGACTTAACTTGCTGTCTAAACTAGCTAGCAACCTGACTTAACTAGCTGACTTAACTAGCTAGCTACCTAGCTACCCAGCTAACTTAAGTAGCTAAATTTTAAATAGCTTGCTACCTAGCTATATCTCGTAGCTAAGTGAATTAACTAGATGACTTGACTAGCTAGCTAGCTGACATATCTAGCTGACTTAACTAGCTAGCTTCCTAGCTAGCCAGTGGACTTAACTAGCTGAAATAACTAGCGAACCAGCTGGCTACCACTCTGATGTAACGAGGTTTATAACCAGGTAGCCAACTGGCTAGACAACTGACTAAATGAGCTGACTTAACGAGCTAGCCAGCTGGTTAGCCAGCTGACTAAACTAGCTGAATTAACAAGCTGTACAGCTGGCTAGCTAGCAGAATTAATTGCCAAGCTACCTAGGTAGCCAGCAACCTAGCCAGCTGATTTAGAAAGCTGAAATAACCAAGTAGCCAGCTGGCTAGCCAGCAGATGTAACTAGCTAGCTACCTGGCTAGACAGCTGGATAGCAATGGGCTTATCTAGGTGACATAACAAGATAGTCTGATGGCTAGCCAGCTGACTTAACTAGCTACCTACCTCCGTAATGCTCTACTTCCCAGCTTAATTAACTACCTACCTACCTAGCTAAACCCGCTGGGCCCAAAGTGCTGATTAACTAAGTTACTTAACTAGGTTGCCAGCTGGCTAGTCAGCTGACTTAACTAGCTAGCTACCCAGCTAGGCAGCTGGCTAGTCCACTGACTTAACTAACTGACTTAACTAGCTACCCAGCTGACTTATCTGGATTCCTTAACAAACTAACAACCTAGTTAGCCAGTTGAGTTAACTAGCTGACTTAACTAGCTAGCTACCTAGCGAGCCAGCTACTTTGGGCCCGCTGACTTAACTAGGTTATTTAACCAGCTAGCCAGCTGGGTGGTCAGCTGACTTAACTAGCTAGCCAGTTGAAAGACCAGCTGAATTAACTAGCTGTCTTTACCAGCTAGCCAGCTGGCTAGCCAGCTGAATTAACTAGCTAACTACCTAGCTAGCCAGCTGCAAAGCCAACTGAATTAACTAGCAGACTTAACTAGCTATCCCGCTTGCAAGCCACCTGTCTTAATTAGCTTGCACCTAGCTGCCAGCTGGCTAGCCAGCAGAATTAACTAGTAGATGTAAACACTAGCCACTGACTCAACTAGATGATTTAACTAGTGAGTAGGCTGCCTAGCCAGCTGAATAACTAGCTCTCTATCTACTAGCTAGCTGGCTAGCCAGCTGAATTAACTACTGACTTATTTGCTAGCAGCTGGCAAGCAAACAGATAACTATCTTGCTGCCTAGCAGTCAGTTTGGGTAGCCACCTGACTTAACTAGTTGAATTATATAGCTGGCCTGATTGCTAGTCAGCTGAATTAACAAGCTTGCTAAATAGCTAGCCAGCTGGCTAGCCAGCTGACTTAACTAGGTGATTTTAAATACCTAGACAGTGGCTAGAAGCTTAGTAATTATCTAGTTACCTGCTAACCAACTGTCAAGCCAGGTCATTTAACTAGGTGACATAACTACTACCAGCTGGCTAGCAATGACATAACTGCCTAACTACCTAGCTAGCCAGTTGGATAGCCAACTGACTTAACTTGCTAACTCCCTACGTAGCCCGCTTCTTTTCCAGCTGACTTAGCTACCTGGCTACCTAGCTAACAAGCTGGTTAGTGAGCTGACTTAATTAGGTTGCTTAACTAGCCCAACTGGCTAGCCTGCTGACTTAACTAGCTAACTACCCAGCTAGGCAGCTGGCTAGCCAGCTGACTTAATTTGCTGACTTAACAAGCAGCAACCCGACTTAAGTAGCTACTTAACCAGCTAGCTACCCGCTAAGCTAGCTACAGCTGGCTTAAATAGCTAGCTACCCAACTAGGTATCTAGCTAGTCAGCTGATGTAACTAGCTGACTTAACTAGCTAACTACCTGACATGACTAGCTGACTTATATAGCTAGCTTCCTACCTAGCCAGCTGACTTAACTAGCTAAAATAACTAGCTAGCCTAATGACTCACCATCTGACTTAACTAACTTTTTACCTTGCTATCCAGCTGGATAGCCAACTGACTTAATGAGCTGACTTAACTTGCAAGACAGCGTTGCCAGGTGACTTAACTACTGACTTAGACAGCAAGTCAGCTGGCTAGACAGTTGCCTTAAATAGCTGGTTATCTATCTAGCTACTTGGCTAGATACCAGCTGAAGTACCTAGCTGATTTAAGCTAGCAAGCTGGCTAGCCAGCTCACTTAACTAGCTAGCTACCTACCTAGCCAGCAGGAAATCTTGCTGACTTAACTAGCTGAATTGAACAGTTTGACTGCTGGCTTGCAAGCTGACATATCTAGCTAGCTACCTACACAGCCAGCAGGCTAGACAGCTGAGTAAACTAGCTGACCTAACCAGCTACCCAGTTGGCTAGCCAGCTGACTTAACTCACTGACATCACTAGCTAGCCAGGTAGTTGTCTAGCTGACTTAACTAGCTAGCTACCTTGATGCCAGTTGGCTTGCCATCTCTCTTAACAAAGTGAATTAACCAGCTAGCCAGCTGGCTAGACAACTGACTTAACTGGCTCACTACCAGCTAGCCAGCTGGCTAGCCAGCTGACTTAACTAGCTGACTTAACTAGCAAATTACTAGCTAGCCAGCTGACTTAAATAGTTAGATGCCTAGCTAGCTAGCTGACATAACCAGATGTCTACATAGTTAGCTTACTCGTTATTTAACATACTAGCTAGCTGACTTAATCATCTGATATAACTCATAGGCTAATGAGCTAGCCAGCTGATTCAACCAGCTGACTTAAGTCGTTAGCTAACAAGTTAGTTAGCTGACTAATTCAGATATCTTAACTGGTTAGCTAACTAGCTAGCTAGCATCCTCAAACAGCTGAATCAATCCGTTTGCTTACTAGCTAGCCTGCTGACTCAACCAGTTGACTTAACACGTTAGTTAACTAGCTAACTACCTGACTCAATCTCCTGACTTAACCTGTTAGCTAATTACCTAGCTAGCTGTCTTAATAACTAACTAAATCAGAAAGCTGACTTAACTAGCTGACTTAGCTAGCTGAGTTAACTACTTAGCTAGCTGACTTAACTGGCTGACATAACTATTACTATATTAACTCTGAATTTAAAAAAACTAAAATTAGTGGGTAATAATAGTGAGTTAAATAGTTACTAATAGTTAGGGGGGAACTTAAGTAGCTGCTTAAATGTTACTAACTAGTAGCTAGTGCTTTGCTGTACTAGTTGCTACATTTGCTAGCTGACTTAATAGTTGGTAACAGTAGCTATGTTAATATTGGGTTAATAGTTACAAATGTTTTAAATTTTTGGTAACGGTTAAAAATAGGGGACAACTTGTTGGCTGATGATTCGGCCGACTACTTATCTGGTTCAACACGTTGGCTGACTACTCGGCCGACTTGTTCGCTCGCATAACAAGTTGACCAACTTGTTGTCCGACTAGTTAGCTGGGTTAATTAGTTGACTGACGAGGTGGCCTACACGTTTCCTTGGTTAACTATTTGTCTGGCTAGTGTTCTGACCTAACTAGATGGCTGACTAGTTGGTCGACTAGTTAGCTGATCTAACTAGTCTGCCCACAAGTTAGCTGACCTAACTTGTCAGCTGACAAGTTGGCCAAATAGTCGGCCGATTGGTTAGCAGATTTAAATAGTTGCTGGCTAGTCAGCTGACCAGTTAGCTTCCTTAACTAGTAGTCTGGTGAGTTAGCCCACAGGTGAGCTGACTTAGTTAGTTGGCCGGCGAGTGACCCGACTGGCCAGCTGACTTAACTATTCAGCCAGCGAGTAAGCCGACTCCTCACCTGATTTTACTAGTCAGTTGGTGAGTGAGCTGACTGATCAGCTGACTTTAGTCGGCTAGTGAGTGAGCCAAATGGTCAGAAGAGTTAACTTTTTAGCCATCGAATGAACCAACTGGTGAGCTGACTTAACTAGTCTGCCGGTGAGTGACCCGACATGTGAGCTGCCTTAACTACTCAGCCGACTTGCAAGCCAACTTGTGAGCTGACTTAACTAGTCAGCTGGCGAGCAAGCTGACTAGTTAGGTGACCTGTTGGCCTGCGAGCGAGCTGACAATTTAGTTGACCTGTTGGCTGGCAAGAAAGCCAACTAGTTTGCTTATCAGTTTGCAGCCGAGTGAGCCAACTAATTAGCTGATGTGATGGAAAGCGAGCGAGACCATTAGTTATCTGACCAGATAGCTGAGTTGCTAGGTGACTAGTTATCTAAGGAACTAGCTGATTTGCTAGCTGACATAACTAGCTAGCCAACAAGCCATGTAACTCTCTAGCTTGCTGACTTAACTAGCTAACTATCTGGCTAGTTAGCTGGCAAACTGACTTAACTATCTAGCTGACATGCTAGCTCACTAGCTAGCTGACTTCACTAGCTAGCTGAATGGTTAGCTGACTTGCTAGCTGACTTGACAAGCTAAATGGCTAGCTAGTTGACTTAACTACCAGACTAGCAAGTGAGCTGGATAGCTGGCTAGCCAGCTGACTTAACTAGCTAGTTAACTGGTTGTCTATGCGGCTAGCCATCTGGCTTAACTAGCTAGATAGCTGCCTGGCTAGCTGGCTAGGCAGCCGACTAGCTAGCTAGTGGGCTGACCAGCTGGCTAGACAGTCAGCTTAAATAGTCATCCGGCTGGCTGGACGTTGGATAGTCAGCTGGCTTCAGTAGACAGTCACTCTGCTGGTCAGCTGGCTAGCCAGCTGGCTTATCTAGCGGGCCACCTGACTGTCCAGCCTGCTAACCAGCCAGCATAACTTGCCAGGCATCTAGCTAGCCTGCTGGCTAACAAGTTGACATAGCTAGCTGATTTAACTGTATAGCCATCCGGCTAGCCGGCTGGCTTAAGTAGCTAGCCTCCTAGTTAGCCAGCCGTCTAGCCAGCTCACTTAAATTGCTGAATTAACTAGCTAGCCAGCCGGATTAATTACCTAGCTACCTTCCTAGCCAGGTGGCAAGCCAGCAGAGTTAACTGCCTGGCTTAACAAGCTATCCAGCTGGCTAGGCAGCTGATGTAACTAGCAAGCTACCTAGCTAGCGAGTTGACTTGACAATTGAATTAACTAGCTGACTTAATGAGCTAGCCAGCTGGCTAGCCAGCTGATTCAATTAACTGAAATAACTAGATAGCCAGCTGGCTAGCCAGCTGACTTAACTAGCTGACTTGACTAGCTAGCAAGGTGGCTAACCAGCTGACAAAAATAGCTAGCTACCTACATATCCCACTGACTTGCCAGCTGACTTAACTACCTAGCTAACTAGCTAACCAGCTGACTAGCTAGCTGACATAACTAGGTGAATTAACTAGCTAGACAGCTGGTTAGCCAGCTGACTTAATAGTTGATTAACGAGCTAGGCAGCTGGTCAGCCAGGTGACTAAACTAGCTGACTTAACTAGATATCCAGACGGCTAGGCATCTGAGTTAACTAGCTCTGTACCTCTCTAGCCACCTGGATAGCGAGCTGACTTAACTAGGTGACATAATTAGCTAGCCAGCTGGCTAGTCAACAGACTTAAATAGATCACAACCTAGCCAGCAAGTTTGCAAGCCAACTGACTTAACTAGCTGGCCTACTTTCTAGCCAGTTGAATTAACTAGCATGCTACATAGCTAGCCAGCTGGCTATCAAGCTGAATTAGTTAGGTGACTTATCTCGCTAGCCAGCTGTCTACCTGCTTACTTAACTAGCAAACTACCTAGCTAGTCAGCTGCTTCTCACCTGTCATAACTAGGTGACTTAACTATCTAGCCAGCTGGCTAGACAGCTGACATAACTAGCTAGCTACCTAGCTAGCAAGCTGGTTAGCCAGCTCTCTTAAGTATCTGACTTAACTAGTTAGCCAGCTGTCTAGTGACCTGACTTAATTGGCTAGCTACGTAGCTAAACAGCTGATTTAACTAGCTGAAATAACTAGTGAGCCAGCTGGCTACCCATCTGATGTAACCAGCTTTTTAACTAGCTAGGCAGCTGGCAAGACAACTGACTTCACCAGCTGACTTAACAAGCTAGCCAGGTCTTTAGCCAGCTGACTAAACTAGCTGACTTTACTAGCTGGCCAGCTGGCTAGCCAGTTGAATTAACTGACTAACTACCTAGATAGGCAGCAACCTAGCCAGCTACTTAACTAGCTGACTTAACTAAGTAGCCAGCTGGCTAGCTAGCAGAGTTAACTAGCTACCTACCTAGCTAGACAGCTTGATAGCCAGCTGACTTAACTATCTGACATAACTAGATAGCCTGATGGCTTGCCAGCACACTTAACTAGCTATCTACCTACAAAGTAATCTGACTTGATAATGGATTTAACTACCTAACTAACTAGCTAACCTGCTGGCCAGTGAGCTGACTTAACTACTTGACTTAACTAGCTAGCCAGCTTGCTAGCCAGCTGAATAAGTAGCTAGGTACCCTGATAGGTAGCTGGCTAGCCAGCTGACTAAACTAACTGACAACTAGGTAGATACCTAGCTAACCACCTGACTTAACTAGGTGACTTTAATAACTAGGCAGCAGGCTAGACAGCTGATTTCACTATCTAGCTACCTAGCTAGTCAGCTGTCTTGCCAGCTGACAACCTGGTGACTTAACAAGCTAGCCAGCTGGCTAGCAGGCTGGCCTAACTTCCTAGCTACATAGCTAGCCAGCAGGATAGACAACTGACTTAACTAGCTAGCTACCTACGTAGCCTGATGGCTTGTGAACTGACTTACCTACCTAGCTACCTAGCTCACCAGCTGGCTAGTGTGCTGACTTAACCAGGTTACTTAACTAGTTTGCTCACTGTCTAGCCAGCTGACTTAACTAGCTAGCTACCCAGCAGGCCAGCAGGTTAGCCATCTGACTAAACTCGCTGACTTAACTAGCTCCAAGCTGACTTAATTAGATGACTTAACCAGCTACCTTCCTAGCTATCTTGCTGGCTTAACTAGATGAAATTCCTAGCTAACCAGATAGCTAGCCATCTGACTTAACTAGCTTTTTAACTACCTAACCAGTTGGATAGCCAGCTGACTTAGTGAGTTGACTTAACTAGCTAGCCAGCTGTTTGGCAGCTGACTTAACTAACTGTCTTACCCAGCAAGTCAGATAGCTAGCCAGATGACTAAACAAGCTGGCTACCTATCTAGCTAGCTGGCCAGCCAGCCGTCTTATCTATCTGATTTAAGCTTGCAAGCTGGCTAGCCAGCTCACTTAACTATCTTGTCAACTGCCTAGCTAGCAGGCTACCCAGGTGAATTAACTAGGTGCATTGAACAGCTAGCCTGCTCATTAGCACGCTGACTTATCAAGCTAGCTACCTACATAGCCAACTGGCTAGACAGCTGACTAAACTAGCTGCCTTAACCAGCTAGCCAGTTGGCTAGCCAACTGACTTACCTCGCTAACATCACTAGCTATCCAGTTAGCTATCTAACTGACTTAACTATCTAGTTAACTACCTTCAAGTTGGCTAGCCAGTTCTTTTATCAGCTGAATTTCCAGCTAACCAGCTGACTAGCCAACGACTTAACCAGTTTCTACCAAATAGCCACTGTGCCCGCGACTTTAATAGTACTTTAATAGCTAGCTACCTAGTAGCCACTGACTTAAATTGTTAGCTAACTGGGTTTGATACCTAGCTAACAAGGTGACTTAAATAGTTAGCTGCCTAGCTAGCTAGCTAACTTAACCAGCTAGCTAACTAATTAGATTACCTGTTATTTAACATCTAGCTAGGTGACTTAATCATGTACTTAACTCGTTAGCTAACAAACTAGCTAGCTGACATAATCAGCTGACTTAACTCGTTACCTAACTTGCTAGCTAGCTGACAATCCACTGACTTAAGTCATTAGCTAATTAGATAGCCTACTCAAGCAACTGAACCAACCCGTTTGCTAAGCAGCTAGCTAGCTGACTCAACCAGCTCATTTAATTAGTTAGTTAACTAGTTAACAACCTGACTCAACCTGCTGACATAACGGATTAGCTCACTAGCTAGTTAGCTGTCTTAACCAGTTGACTAATTTAAAAAGCTTACTTAACTAGCTGACTTAGTTAGCTGACTTAACTATTTAAATAGCTGACTTAACTGTCTAACTTAACTAGTTAGCTCGCTGATTTAACTACCTATATTAAATAGTTAGCTAACTATTTAACTAGCTGAGTAACCAGATGATTAATAATTAGCTAGCTAGTTAGGTAGCAGACTTAAATGGCTGACTTAAATAGTTAGCAATTTAGTGAGCTAGCTGACTTGGCTAGGTAGCTAGTTAGCTAGCTGACTTAGGTAGCTGACTTAAGTAGTTGGATAACGAGATAGCTAGCTGAATTAACGAATTGGTTAAGGAGTTATCTAACTGTTTTAACTCTTTGGTGAACGAGTTAATTAGTTGTCTTAACTAGCTGGTTAACGAGTTAGCAAGGTGATTTAATATTTGGCTGAGTACACGGACTACTTAGCTGGTTTAACACGTGGGCTGACTACTCGCCCGACTTGTTAGCTGGCTTAACATGTCTGCTGACTAGTCGGCCAACTAGTTATCTGTGTTAACTAGCTGACTAACGAGTTGACCCAATAGTTAGCAAGGTTAACTTGTTGCCTGCTTGTTTGCTGACCAAACTAGTGTGCCGAATAGTTGGCTGAGTATTTAGTTGACCTAACTTGTCGGCTGACTAGTTAGCTGAGCTAAGTTGTCAGCTTACAAGATGGTCGACTATTCGGCGGATTGGTTAGCTGACTTATCTAGTTGGCCAGCTAGTTGGCAGACCAGTTAGCTGACTTAACTAGTCGGCCAGCGAGTGACCCAACAGGTGACTTGACTTATCTAGTCAGACTGCGAGTGAGCTGACTGGTCAGCTGACTTAACTAGCTGGCTGGTGAGTGAGCTAACTGGTCAGCCGAATTTAGTCAGCTGGTGAGTGAGCCGACTGGTCAGAAGAATTAACAAGTCGGCCAGAGAGTGAACTGACCAGTGAGCTGACTTAATTAATTGGACGGCTATAGAGCTGATGGGTGAGCTGCCTAAACTATTCAGTTGGCAAGTGAGCCCACTTGTGAACTGACATGATTAGTCGTCTGGCGAGCAAGGTGACTAGTTAGCCGTCCTGTTGGCTTGCGAGCTAACCGACAAGATAGTTGACTGCTGCTGGTGAGCGAGCTGACTAATTTGCTGACCAGTAGGCAGGCGAGGGAGCCGACTAGTTAGCTTGCCTGATGGAAAGCGAGTGAGTTCAGTAATTAGCTGAGAAGCTACCTGATTTGCTAGCCGACTAGATAGATAAGTAACTAGCTGATTTGCTAGCTGACTTAACTAGCTAGCTGACTAGCTAGCTGGCTATCTAGCTGACATAACTAGCTAGAAAACAAGCTATCTAGCTGTCTAGCCAGCTGACTTAACTAGCTAGCTAACTGGCTAGTTAGCTGGCTATCTGACTTAACTAGCTAGCTGACTAGCCAGCTGACTACCTAGCTGACTTAACTAGATAGATGGCTAGCTAACTGATTTAACTAACTGAGGAGGTAGTTGGCTGGCTAGAAGGATAGTCAGCTGACTTAATTAGCTAGCTTCCTGGTTGACTTGATGACTAGACAGTTGGATAGCCAGCTGGGTTAACTAGACAGCCACCCTGCTGGTCAGCCGGCTAGCCAGCGGGTTTAACTAGCTGGCCACCTACCTGACCACCCTGCTAACCAGCCGGGTGAACTTGCCAGACATCTAGCCAGCCAGCCGGCTAACCAGCTGACTTAACTAGCTGACTTAACTAGATAGCCATCTGGCTAGCCAACTGGTTTTACTTGCTAGCCACCTAGCTTGACAGCCGGCTAAAAAGCTCACTTAGCTTGCTGAATTACCTAGCTAACCGGCCCTCTACCCAGCTGACTTAATTAGCTAACTACCTACCAAGCCAGGTGGATAGCCAGCTGACTTATCTAGCTGACATAACCAGCTAGCCAGCTGGCTAGCCAGCTGACTGAACTAGCTAGCTAACTAGCTAGCAGATAGATAGCCACTTGTATTAATAGCAGACTTAACCAGCTAGCCAGCTGGCTAGCCAGCTGACTCAACTAGGTGACTTAACTTGTTAGCCAACTGGCTACCCAGCTGATTTAACTAGCTGACATCACTAGCTAGCCAGGTGGGTAGCCAGCTGACTTAACTAGTTAGCTACATACATATCCTGCATGCTTGCCAGCTGACTTAGCTATCTAGCTACCTAGCTATCCAGCTAGCTAGTGAGCTCAATTAACTAGGTGACCTAACTTGATAGCTAGCTGGCTAGCCAGCTGATTTAACTAGTTAGCTACCCAGCTAGGCAGAGGACTTTACTAGCTGACTTAACTAGCTAACTACCTAGCTAGCCTGCTGAATTTACCAGAGGAAATAACTAGCTAGATGCCTAGCTACCTATATAGCTAGCTAGCTGACTTATTTAGCTGACTTAACTAGCCAGCTAACTGACATAACTAACTGACTTAATTAGCTGGATACCTAGCTAGCCAGCTGAAATAACTGGCTGATATAACTAGCTACTCAGCTGTCTAGCCTTCTGACTTAACTAGCTTATTGACTAGCTAGTGAGTTGGCCAGCCAACTGACTTAACGAGGTGACTTAAATAGTTAGCCAGCTGATTAGCCAACTGACTTAACTAGTTGGTTTACGAGCTAGGCATCTGGCCAGCCAGGTGACTAAACTAGCTAAATTAACTAGTTATCCAGCTGGATAGCCAGCTGACTTAACTAGGTCTCTACCTCTCTAGCCACCTGAATAACCAGCAGACTTAACCAGCTGACATAATTAGCTAGCTAGGTGGCTAGAGAACTGACTTAACTAGGTCACTATCCAGCTAACCAGCTGGCTTAGCCAGCAGTCTTAACTAGTTGGCCTGCTTTCTAGCCAGGTCAATTAACTAGCTTGCTACACAGCTAGCCACATGGTTATCCAGTTGAATTAACTAGATGACATATTTATGTAGCCAGCTGTCTAGCCAGCTGAATAAATAACAAGCTAGCTAGCTAGCCAGCGGGCTAGTCAGCTGACTTAACTAGGTGACTTAACTATGAGCCCGCTGGCAATGCAGCTAACATAACAAGCTAGCTACATAGCTAGCAAGCTGGCTAGCCAGCTAACTTAATAAGCTGACTTAACTAGCTAACCAGCTGGCTAGCCAGCTGACTTAATTGCCTATCTACCTAGCTAGCCAGCAGCCTAGCCAGCTGAATTAACTAGCTGACTTAACGAAGTATCTAGCTAGACAGCTGGATAGCCAGATGACTTAAGTAGCTGACATAAGTAGATGCCGGATGGCTAGCCAATTGACTTAACTAGCTACCTACCTACAAATTCCGCTGGCTTGCCAGCTGACTTAACTACTTAACTATGAAGCTAACCTGCTGGTCAGCGAGCTGACTTAACTAGGTGACTTAACTAGCTAGCCAACTGGCTAGTCAGCTGACTTAACCAGCTATCTAACTAGTTAGCTTACTCATTATCTAACGTGCTTGCTAGCTTTCTTAATTATCTGACCTAACTCGTTAGCTCACAAGCTAGCTAGCTGACTCAACCCACTGATTTAACTCGTTAGCTAACTAGCTAGCTAGCTGACTCATCCAGCTGACTTAACTCGTTAGCTAACTAGCTAGCTAGCTGACTCAACCAGCTGAATTAACCATTCAGTTTACTAGCTAACTACCTTAATCATCCTGCTGACTTAACCCATTTGCTACCTAGCTAGTTAGCTGTCTTAAGAAGCTGACTAAATTAGAAAGCTCTCTTAACTAGCTGACTTTGGTAGCTGACTTAACTACTTAGCTAGCTGACTTAACTGGCTGACTTAACTAGCTAGCTAGCTGACTTAACTACCTGAATTAAATATGAAGCTAACTACTTAACTAGCTGAATAACTAGCTGACTTAACTAATTAGCTAACTATCTAGGTGGCAGGCTTTAAATAGCTGACTTAAATACCTAGCTAATTAGTGAGCTAGCTGACTTAGCTAGATTTCTTAGCTAGCCAGCTGTTTAGCAGCAGACTTAGTTCACTGACTTTAAATAGTTGACTAACAAGATAGTTAGCTGATTTAACGAGTTGGTTAACGAGTTAGCTAACTGTTTTTAAATAGTTGGTAAACGAGTAAATTATTATATTAAATAGTGGTCAACTAGTTAACTAGGTGACATAACTTGTTGCTGACTAAGGGCCGACATTTTAACTGGTTTTAACACATTGGCTGACTACTCGGCCGACTTGTTAGCTGGCTTAACAATTTGGCCTATTAGTCGGCCGTCTAGTTTGCTTGGTCCACTAGTTGACTGACGAGTTGGCCCACTAGTTATCTCGGTTAACTAGTTGGTATACTGGTTTGCTGAACTAACTAGTCCACTGACTTTTTGGCAAACTAGTTAGCTGTCCTAACTTGTTGGCTGACTAGTTAGATGAGCTAACATATCAGTGACAAGTTGGCCTATTAGTTGGCCAAATTTGGGTTTGCTGACTCAACTAGTTGGCTGGCCAGTAGGCTGATCAGTTAGCTGACTTAACTCTTCGGCCTGTGAGTGAGCCAAGTGAGTTGAATTAATTAGTCTGCTGGTGAGTGAGCCAACTTGTCAGCTGACTTTACTAGTCGTCCACTAAGTGAGCCTACTGGTCAGCTGACTTAACTAGTCGGCCGGCATGTGAGCTCACAGGACAGCTGAATTTACTTGACTGACGAGTGAGCCAACAACTCAGAAGACTTGACAAGTCGACCGGTGATTGAGCTGACCGGTGAGCCAACTTAACTAGTTGGCTAGACAGCGAACCAACAGGTGAGCTGCCTTAAGTAGTCGACTGGCAAGCGAGCTGACCCGTGATCTGACTTAACTAGTTGGCTTGTGAGGAAGCCGATTAGTTAGCTGACTTGTCCTGCGAGTGACCTGACAAGTTTCTTGACCTGTAGGCTGGTGAGCTAGCCGACTAGTTTGCTGACTGGTTGGCAGGTGAGCAAGCTGACTACTTAGCTGACCTGATGGAAAGCAAGTGAGCCCACTAGTTAGCTGACCAGATAGCTGAGTTTCTAGCAGACTAGTTAGCTAAGTAACTAGCTGATTTGCTAGCTGACTTGACTAGCTACCTGACTAGATAGCTGGCTATCTAGCTGACATAACTAGCTAGCAAAAAGCTAACTAACTCTAGCTTGCTGACTTAAATGTTAGCAATCTGGCTACTGGCTAACTGACTTAACTATCTAGCTGAGTAGCTGTCTGTCTAGCTAGCTGACTTAACTAGCTAGTTGATTAGCAAACTTACTAGCTAGCTGACTTAACTAGCTAACTGGATAGTTAGCTGTTATGATAGCAGACTTAGCTAGCTAGCTGGCTAGCTAGCTGATGTATCTAGTTGATTAGCTTGTTGGCTGTCTTGCTGGCTAGCCAGCTACCTTAACAAGCTAGCTACCTGGTTGACTAGACGGCTAGCCAGCTGGCTTAACTAGCTACCTACGTGGCTGGCTAGCTGGCTAGGCAGCCGGCTAGCTAGCTTGCAGGATGGCCACCTGGCTAGCAAGCCAGGATAAAAATCCTGCCGTCTGTTTTGGAGAGTGGGACAGTCAGCCAGCTTAAATAGCCAGCTACCCTGCTGTTCAGTCGGCTATCCTGTCGGCTTAACTAGCTGGCCACTTAACTGACCAGCATACTAACAAGCCGGTTTAACTTGCCAGCCACCTAGCTAGGCAGCTGGCTAACCAACTGACTTAACTAGCTGACTTAACTAGATAACCATCCTGCTAGCCATCTGCCTTAATTAGCTAGCCACCCTGCAAGCCAGCTGGCTAGCCAGCTCACTCAACTCACTGACTTAACTAGCTAGCCATCCAGCTAATCAGCTGACTTAATTAGTTAGCTACCTACCTAGCCATTTGGGCTAACAAGCTGACTTAAATAGCTAACTTAACCAGCTAGCCAGCTTGTTAACCAGCTGACTTAATTAGCTTGCTACCTGGTTGGTTAGATGGCTAGCAAGCTCGCTTAATTAGCTAGCTACCCAGATGGCTAGATGTCTAGGCAGCCATTTAGCTAGCTAGCGGGCTGGCCAGTTGACTAGCCAGCTGGTTAAATAGCAAGACGTCTGGCTGGACAGTGGGATATAAAGCCAGCTTAACTAGTCAGGTACCCTGCTGGTCACCTGGCTAGCAAGCCGGATTAATTAGCTGGTCACCTACCTGACCAGCCAGATTACCAGCCATCTTAACTTGCCAGCCACCTAGCTAGCCAGCTGACTTAACTATCTGACTTAACTAGAGAGCCATCTGTCTAGCCAGCTGGCTTAATTAACTAGCCAACTAGCTAGCCAGCCAGCAACCCAGCTCACTTAACTCTCTGACTTTACTAGCTAGCCAGCCAGCAACCCAGCTCACTTAACTCTCTGACTTTACTAGCTGGCCAGCCGGCTAGCCAACTGACTTAATTAGCTAGCTACCTACCTAGCCAGGTGGCTACCAGCTGACTTAACTAGCTGATTTAACCAGCTAGCCAGCTGGCTAGCCAGCTGACTTAACTTTTGAGATACCTAGCTAGCCAGTTGGCTTGCCACTTGAATTAACTAGCTGACTTATCCAGCTATCCAGCTGGCTAGCCAGCTGACTCAACTATCTGACATAACTAGTTAGCCAGCTGGCTAGCCAGCTGACTTAAATAGCTGACATCTCCAGTTAGCCAGGTGGCTAGCTAGCTGACTTAACCAGCTTCCTACCAACACATACCACTGACTTGCCTGCTGAATTAACTACCTTGCTTCCTAGCTAATCAGCTGACTAGCGAGCTGACTTAACTAGGTGACTTAACTGGCTAGCCAGCTGGCTAGCCAGCTGACTTAACTAGCTAGCTATCTAGCTAGTCAGCTGGAAAGTCAGATGAAATAAATAGCTGACTTAAATAACTAGCCAGCTGGCTAGCCAGCTGAATTAACTAGCTTGGTACTTAGCTATACAGCTGGCTAGCCAGCTGACTTAACTACTTGACTTAACCAGCTATCCAACTGGCACAACTAGCAGACTTAACTAGTTACCAGATGGCTACCCAGCTAACTTAACTAACTCTCTACCTAACTAGCTAGCAGGCTAGTCAGCAGACTTAAGTAGCTGACTTAATTAGCTGACAAGCTGACTATTTAACTGACTTAACAAGCTCGCTACCTAGCTAGCCAGCTGGTTAGCGAGCTGACTTATTAGCTGACTTAAATTGCTGGCCTGCTTGCCAGACAGCTGAATTAACTAGCTTGTTATATAGCTAGCCAGCTGGCTAGCCAGATGACTTAACTAGGTGACTTAATTAGCTAGCCAGGTGACTAGCCAGCTGACTTAAGTAACAAGCTACCTAGCTATCCAGCTGCATATCCAGCTGACTTAACTAGGTGACTTAAGTAGCTAGCCAGCTGGCTAGGAGGCTGACCTAACTGCCCAGCTACCTAGCTATTCAGCTGAATAGACAGCTGAGTTAACTAGCTAACTACTTACATAGTCTGCTGGCTTGCTAGCTGACTTAACTAGGTTACTTAACAAGCTGGTTAACTTGCTAGCCAGCTGACTTAACTAGTTTGCCACCCAGAGTGTCAACTGGCTAGCCAGCTGATTTATTTCGCTGAATTAACTAGCTAGCAGGTTGACTTAACTAGCTGACTTAACAGGCTAGCTACCTAGCTAGCCAGCTGGCTTAACTAGCTGGTTTAACTAGCTAGCTACCTATCTAGCAATCTAGCTAGCCAGCTGACTTAACTAGCTAACTTAACTAGCTACCTGATATAACCAGCTGACTTATAGAGTTAGCTTCCTAGCTAACCAGCTGACTTAACTAGCCTGATGGATAGCCATCTGCCTTAACTAGCTTTTAACTAACTAACCAGTTTAATAGTCAACTGACTTAATGAGCTGAATTAACTAGTTAGCCAGCTGTTTTCTAGCTGACTTAACTAGCTGACTTAACCAGCCAATCAGCTGGCTAGCCAGCTGACTTAACAAGCTGGCTACGTATCTAGCTAGCTGGCTAGACAACTGACTTACCTAGCTGATTAAGCTAGTAAGATGGCATGCCAGCTCACTTAACTAGCTAGCTACCTACCTAGCCAGTAGGCTAGCCAGTTGACTTAACTAGCTAACTTGAACAGCTAGCCTGCTGGCTTGCAAGCTGACTTATCTAGCTAGCTACCTACCTAATCAGCTGGCTAGACAGCTGACTAAACTAGCTGACTTAACCAGCTAGCCAGTTTGCTAACCAACTGACTTAACTCGAAGACATCACTAGCTAGCCAGGTAGCTATCTAACTGACTTAACTTGCTAGCTACCTACCTTGCCAGCTGGCTAGCCAGCTCTCTTAAATAGCTGAATTAATCAGCTAGCCAGCTGACTATCCAACTGACTTAACTACCTCGCTACCTAGCTAGCCAGCTGGCTAGCCAGCTGACTTAATTAGCTGAATTAACTAGCTAGCTACTAGTTAGACAGCTGACTTAAATAGTTAGCTAACTGGCTCCCTACCTCGCTAGCCAGCTGATTTGAACATTTAGCTAACTAGCTAGCTACCTAGCTAACAAGCTCACTTAAATGGTTAGCTGCCTAGCTAGCTAGCTGACTTAACATGCTAGCTAATAGTTTGCTTACTTGTTATCTTACGTGCTAGCTAGCTGACTTAGTTATCTGACAACTCGTTAGCTAACGAACTTCCTAGGTGGCTAAAGCAGCTGACTTAACTCATTAGCTAATTAGCTACATAGCTGACTCTTCCAGCTGACTTAACTCGTGAGCTAACTAGCTAGCTAGCCTATTCAACCAGCTGACACAACCCGTTTGCTAACTGGCTTGCTAGCTGACTCAACCAGCTGACTTAACCTGTTAGTTAACTAGCTAACTACCTGACAACATGCTGACTTAATCCGTTAGCTAACTAGCTAGCTAGCTGTCTTAACCAGCTGACTTAATTAGAAAGCTGACTTAACTAGCTGAATTAGGTAGGTGACTTAAATATTTAGGTAGCTGACTTAACTGGCTGACTTAACTACTTAGCTAGTTGACTTCACTACCTGAATTAAACAGTTAGCTAAAAATTTAACTACCTGTATGACTAGCTTACATAACTAATTAGCTAAATAGTTAGGTAACAGACTTAAGTACCTGAGTTAAATTTTTAGCTATCTAGTGAGCTACCTGACTTAGCTACCTGACTTTGCTAGCTAGCTGGTGAGCTATCTGACTTAACTTGTTGGCTAACAAGATAGCTAGCCGACTTAAAGAGTTGGTTAACGAGTTAGCTACCTCTTTTAACAAGTTGGTATTCGAGTTAACTACCTGGCTTAACTAGTTGTTTAATGATTTAGCTAAGTGACTTAACTTGTTGGCTGACGATTTGGCCCACTAGTCAGCTCTATTAACTACTTGGATGACTGATGTGCTGAACTAACTAGTCAGCCGATTAGTAGGCCGACTAGTTAGCTTGCCTAACTTGTTGGCGACTAGTAGCTGAGCTAACTTGTTGGCTGACAATTTAGCCGACTAGTCGGCTGATTGTTTAGCTGACTTTACTAGTTGGCTGGCTAGGAGGCCGACTGGTTAGCTGACTTAACTAGTCGTCTGGCGAGTGAGCCAAGAGGTGAGCTGACTTTACTCATTCTCTTGCGAGTGAGTCACTAGTTCAGCTGACTTAACAAGTCAGCCGGCAAGTGAGCCGACTGGTCAGCTGACTTAACAAGTCGGCCAGCGAGTGAGCTGTCTTGTCAGCTGACTTTAGTTGGCTGGCGAGTGAGCCAACTGGTCAGAGGACTTAACTTGTAGGCTGGTGAGTGAGCCGACCTGTGAGACAACTTACCTAGTCGGCCAATGAATGATGCGACTGGCGAGCTGACTTAACTAGTCAGGTAGCACACGAGCCGACTGGTGAGCTCACTTAATTAGTCAGCTGGCAAGCAAGCCAACTAGCTAGCTAACCTGTTGGCCTGTGAGCGAGTCAACAAGTTAGTTGACCTATTGGCTGGCGTGGAAGCTGACCAGTTGGCAGGCAAGGGAGCCGAGTAGTTAGCTGACCTGATCAAAAGTGAGTGAGCCCAATAGTTAGATGACCAGCTAGCTGAGTTGATAGCTGACTAGTGAGTTAAATACCTAGCTGATTTGCTAGCTGATTTAACTAGCCAACTGACTAGCTAGCTGGGTATCTAGCTGACATAACTAGGTAGCAAATAAGCTATCTAGCTGTCTAGCTAGCTGACTTAACTAGCTAGTTAACTAGCTAGTTAGCTGGCTAACTGACTTACATATCTAGTTGACCACATAGCTAGCTGACTATTTTGCTGTATAGCTAGCTGACTTTACTAACTAGCTGAATAGTTAGCTGAGTTGCTAGCTGACTTAATTAGCTACCTAGATAGCTAGTTGACTTTAGTAGCTGACTAGCAAGTTGGCTGGATAGCTGGCTAGCCAACTGACTTAAGTAGCTAGCTGCATGTTTGGCTAGACTGCTAACCATCTGGCTAAACTAGCTAGCTACATGGCTGGTTAGCTGGCTAGGGAGCAAGATAGCCAGTTAGTGGGCTTCCCCAGCTGGCCAGCCAGCCAGCTTAATTAGGCAGCTTCCTGGCTGGACATTTGGAATGCCAGCCAGCTTAACTAGCCACCTAGCTAGCCATCCATCTAGCCAGCTCACTTAACTCACTGACTTAACAAGGTGGCCATTGGGCTAGCCAGCTGACTTAAATAGCTAGCTACCTTCCTAGCCATGAGGCTAGTCAGCTGAGTTAACCAGCTGGCTTAACCAGGTAGCCAGCTGGCAAGTCAGCTAACTAAACGAGCGAGTGACCTAACTAGCGAGTTGGCTAGTCACTTGAATTAATTAGCTGACTTAACCAGCTATCCAGCTGGTTTGCCAGCACACTCAGCTACTTGACTTAACTAGTTAGCCACCTGTCTAGTCAGCAGACAAAACTAGCTGACAACACTAGCAGCCTGGTGGCTAGCCAGCTGACTTAACTAGCTAGCTACCTAGCTAGCCAGCTGAGAAGCCAGCTGAATTAACTAGCTGACTTAAACAGCTAGCCAGTTGGCTAGCCAACTGACTTAACTAGTTTGCTACCTAGCTAGCCAGCTGGCAAGCCAGCTGACTTAACTAGCTGACTTAAATAGCTAGCAAGCTCACTGGACAGCTGACATAACTAGCTACCCTAGTTAGCCAACAGTCTAGCCATCTGACTTAACTAGGTTACTTAACTAGATAGATGGCTGGCTTTTTACCTGGCTAGCTGATTTAATGATTTAGTTGACTAGCTAGCTGACGACATAGATGACTTAACTAGCTAGCTGACTAGCAAACTAACTAGCTGAGTTGTTAGCCACCTACCTCACTAGCTAGTCATCTGACAGATCAACATGCTAACGAGTGCCTTAACTTGCCTGCCACCTAGCTAGCCAGCTGGCTAACCAGCTGACTTAACTAGCTGACTTAACTAGACAGCCATCCGGCAAACCAGTTGGCTTAACTAGCTATCCACCTAGCCTGCCAGCTGGCTAGCCTGCTATATTAACTCACTGACTTAACTAGCTATCCACCTAGCTAACCAGTTGACTAGCCACTTGAACTAACTATCTGACTTAACCTGCTAGCCAGCTGGCTAGCCAGCTCACTTAACTAGGTGGCTTAACTAGCTAGTCAGTTGGCAAGCCAGCTGATTTAACTAGCTAGCTACCCAAGCTAGGCTGGTGGCTAGCCAGCTGGCTTAACTAGCTGACTTAACTTGCTAGCAAGTAGACATAACTAGCTGACTTAACTAACTAGCTATCTAGCAAACAAGTTCACTTTACTAGCTGAAATAACTAGCTAGCTTCCTAGCTAGCTGTCTAGCAAGCTAGTTGACTTAAATAGCTGACTTAACTGACTGGATATCTAGCAAGCCAGTTGACTTTACTAAATGAAATAACTAGTCAGACAGCTGTCTAACCATCTGAATTAACTAGCTTTTTAACCAGCTATCGAGTTGGCTAGCCAACTGACTTAATGAGGTGATTTAACTAGCTAGCCAGCTGATTAACTAGTTGATTAATGAGCTAGGCAGTTGGCCAGCCTGGGGGCTAAACTAGCTGGTGTTACTAGTAATCCAGCTGACTAGCCAGCTGACTTAACTAGCTCTCTACCTCTCTAGCTATCTGGATAACCAGCATTCTTATCTAGCTGACTTAATTAGCTAGTCAACCAGCTAGCCAACTAACTAACTAGGTCACTACCTAGCTAACCAGCTGGCTAGCCAGCTGACTTAACTAGCTGTTTTAACTAGCTGGCCTGCTTTCTAGCCAGTTGAAATAACTAGCTTGCTACATAGCTATCCAGCTGTCTACAACTGAATTAACTAGGTGACTTATCTTGCTAGCAAGCTGTCTAGCGAGCTGACATAACTGGCAAGCTAACTACATAGCCAGCTGGCTAGTCATTTTAATTAACTAGCTTGCTACATACTAGCCGCTGCCTATACAACTGAATTAACTAGGTGACTTATCTTGCTAGCAAGCTGTCTAGCTAGCTGACATAATTGGCAAGCTATCTACCTAGCCAGTTGGTAGTCAGCTGACTTAATGTGGTCAGCTACTTAACTATCTAGCCACTGGGTAGACAGCTGACATAACTAGCTAGATACCAGTTTGCATGCTGGCTTGCAGCTGACTTATCTAGCTGAGTTAACTAGCTTTCCAGCTGGCTACCCAGCTGAATTATTTGCCTAGCTACCTAGCTAGCCAGCAGGCTATCTAGCTGACAACTAACTGACTTAATGAAGTAACCAGCCGGCTAGCCAGCAGACTTAACTAGCTAGCTACCTAGCTAGACAGGTGAATAGCCAACTGAGTAATCTAGCTGACATAACTAGACACCAGAGGGCTACACAGCTGACTTAGCTAGTTACATACCTACCTAGACAACTGGCTCGCCAGCTGACTGAACTACCTAACTACCTAGCTTAACCTGCTGTCCAGCGTGCTGACTTAACTAGCTAGCTAGTTGGCTAGCCAGCTGACTTAACTAACTAACTATCCAGCTTGGAAACTGGCTAGCAAACTGACTTAAAATAGCTTTACTTAACGAGCTAGCTACATAGCTAGCCAGCTGACTTAAATAGCTGTTTTAACTAGTTAGCTACCTAGCTAGCTGTCATGTAGCTAGCTGACTTAACTAGCTGACTTATCTATCTAGCTGGCTGACATATCTAGCTGGCTTAACTAGCTAGCTTCCTAGCTGGCCAGAGGACTTAACAAGCCTAAATAACTAGCGAGCCAGCAGGCTACCCATCTGATGCAACTTGCTTTTCAACCAGCTAGCCAGCTGGCTAGACAACTGACTTAACGAGCTGATTTAACTAGCTAGCCAGCTAGTTAGCCAGCTTACTAAATTAGCTGACTTAATTAGCTGTCCAGCTGGCTAGCCAGCTGAGTTAATTGCTTAGCTACATATGTATCCAGTAGCCTAGACAGCTGATTTAACTAGCTGTCTTAATGAAGTAGCCAGCTGGCTATCCAGAATACTTAACTAGTTAGTTACCTGGCTAGGGAGCTGGATAGCCAGTTGGCTTAACTAGCTTATATAACTAGATAGTTTGAAAGCTGGCCAGCTGACTTAACTAGATACCTACCTACATAATCTGCTGGCTTGCTAGCTGAATTTACTACCTACCTACCTAGCTAACCTGCTGTCCAGTAGCTGACTTAACTAGGTTACTAACTACTAGAGCTGGCTAGCCAGCTGCTTAATAGCTAGCAACCCCGCTAGGCAGCTGGTAGCCGCTGACTTAACTCTGACTAAAAATTTTCAGCTGCCCTTTTAAAACCCGATTAACTA
>JAPVLO010003124.1:0-25974 GCA_027257055.1 Cephalopachus bancanus
CTTTCACTTTTAGGGATGCTTTTGTGGGTCTCTAGGCGGGATCAGCTGCACAGCTGTGCACTGGATCCAGGGTGCCACCAGCAGGCTGGGGTGGAGGAGAGGGTCGGGCATTCCCTCCTCTGGAGCTGGAAGCCTCCGATCGGCCCCTTACACCACCTTGGGGTTCTACTCCCTTGCACAGGCTTGCGGTCACACGCTGAGTGCCTCAGCCAGGGTGGGCCTGGGGCTTCAGATCTCCAAAGTTCCAGAGGGCAGATGGTGACTCTGGGTCCCTCACAGGGCACTTCAGTCAGAAACAGGACTGGTATCTCTGAGGGGCGGGTGCCCAAAGCCTCCCTGGGTGACCAGCAGCTTGTTGCTTGGTGCTGGCCGTGACGATGTAGCCAGGTAGGGAGCTGGGATTCAGGATTCCAGATTCCCCAGCCAGCTGGAATCACATATATTGGAGCAGCCACAGTCGGGCTGTAATATCTGGCCCTGTGTGGGACTAAAGGTCCCCAGGCCTTATACCAGTGCAGCTAGCAGTGGGCAGAGGGGTGCAAGAAGAAAAGTAAGATTCTTTTTGGGAACTCACGTTCGGAGAGTCTCATGGATTCATCTATGCCATCGCCATCTTCAGGTGAGCCCCCAATATATAATATTTTTAACAATGCCACCGACAGTGGACTACTGCCAAAGGCATCTTATTGTGCAGAAATTAATTCAAAATCATTTATGATTTTCATTATGTTATGAGAAACTGAGAACATGACAATTCTCTCAAAAATAAGATAAGCTAAGAAGTATATTTTTAAAATACTGTTGATGAAAAAATAGCAGAAGTATATAGGATTAAGAATTTTGTATAAAACTGGAAAAAAGGGGGAAATTAAAAGTTGAATAAGGGAAACCTGCAGAAACCTAGAGGAAATGGGTAATTTCCTAGAAAAAAATGCACATTAACAAAATAGACTCTAAAGTAAAGAAAATATAAATGGACCAATTAGCATAGAAAAGCTTGGAAGGTGCTTACAGATGTCATGTTGGAAATGGCCCCAGAACATTGTGTTAACTGACCTTTAACAGATTCTGATTTTTATTTAAAATGGTCAAGGCCACGAAAAAGGTTGACTTTTATCAATCCATTTGAAGGCATAATATCAAACTTGATATAATTAATATATTTCATGTATATTTATAAAACATATTTTATGTACCACTGCAAATATACTACCAATTAAACAGTGATTTTTCTCAGCAAAACAAAAGTGCTGTTGATGAGTTTACTTCCATTAAAACCACAAAATAAATTCTAAATAAATACTGGTTTGCTATAAATACATTTAAATTTAAATAACTTTGCAAGTCTTAATACATTTATTTTTTTGTTTCCAATATTGTTTTAACTACTTTAGCATTGTAAGAAAAAATAACCTTTAAAACATTAATAAAAGCAAATAATAGGGTGCACACTGGCCCCTTCTTTCAGACTTGGGGTTAATTCCAGAATGCTCCACAATGCTGCCCCCAACTTTAATGGGGTCTGTCTCAATGTTTCTCTCCTTTTCAGAAACAAACAAAAAATTAAAAACAAAACAAAAAAGTCATCATACTATGATGATAGGTGGTCAAGTCCTCAATGAGGGGATATTTGTAAAATAAATCTTAGTGAAAGCTTACATGAGAAAGTAAAACACACACCAGAGTGCTGTCTTCATCACACATGGCTTCTTCTTCACTTATCCTCATGTAGCCCAGGGTGTCAAAAACAATAGCAGAGTCTCCCCATCACTCCTCAGGAGAATTTCCCATCCTCCCCATGGGCACCACCCTCGTGAGTATGGTCAGTCATGAAGAGAATTTCCAGTGCTCCCTTGGGGCGTGACCCTCACAATTCTACATCAGTCCTGAGAAGAATTTCCAGCCCTCCCCTGGACACCACCCTCACATGTCCAGGCAGTCCTGAGGAGAAGTTCCAGCCCTCTCTGTGGGCTCCTTGATCATGCATCTGGGTCATCCTGAGGAGAATTTCCATCCCTCCCATGAGTACCACCCTCATATGTCCATGTCAGTACTGAGGGGAATTTCTGGTCCTCCTTGTGAGCACCACCCTAACATGTCTGAGTCAATCCAGAGGAGGATTTATGGCTCTCCCTGTGGGCACCACCCTTATGTGTCCAGGTCAATCCTGAGGAGGATTTCTGACCTTCCCTGTGGGCACTGCCCTCATATATCTGGGACAGTTCTGAGGAGTTTCCAGTCCTACCCCAGGGCATGACCCTCATGAGTCTAGGTCACTCCTGGGAAGAATTTCCAGCACTTCCAGTGGGCATTGCCCTCATGAGTCCATATCAGTCCTGAGGAGAATTTCCGGCCCTCCCTGTAGGCATGTCACTCATGTGTCCAAGTCAGTCCTCAGGAGACTTTCTGGTTGTTCCCCTGGGAACAGCACTCATGAGTCTGGATCAGTACTGAGCACAATTTCTGGCCCTCCCACTGGCCCCGCCTGTGTCTAAGTTTGTCCTGAGGAGAATTTCTGGTCCTCCCCGTGGGCACCACCCTCACGTGTCTGGGTCATTCCTGAGGAAAATTTCTGCTGCTCTTTGTGTCCCACCGGGACAGTCCTGAAAAGAATTTTTTGTCCTTCTTATGAGTACCACCCTCATATGTACAGGTAAGTCCTGAGGAGAAACTCTGGCTCTTTAAGGACGCAGCCATGCAGAGAAAATGAGTTCTGTCACCCCTTGCCAGCTGCAGGAGCTGCACAGGCCACTGGGTGCTTCTTGTTCAGCAGTGGTCGCACCCCTCTGGTAGTCAGTGTTCTTATTATCCCAGGCCATAATTTTGGAAAATAAAACTGAAACAGAACCCACCATCCTGTGCCTTGATCAGAATGGAGATAACCAGAACTTAAATAGATGGCCAACATACAAATATCCATTATATCAGCAAAAATGTATAGGAAGAATTGAAATCTCAAATTAAAAAAACACAATAAGAACCCAAAATTGAAATTCTTAAGAATGAATTTTTTTAAAATTTGGGGGGGGAGGGTATGTGCAATGGTGGTTCATGCCTTTAATCTCAGCTACTCAGGAGGCCAAAGCAAGAGAATCACCTGAGGTCAGGCGGTCAAGACAAGCCTGAGCAACACAGCAAGACCCTATCCCCACAAAAATTAAAAATTAAAAAGTTGTCAAACAAGTTAGCTTCCTTGTGCAGATGCCAGGACTGGAAAAGGCCTGAGGTGCTGTGAGTACCTGATGTATTTGGCCCACATGTCAACCTGTCTTTTCTCCCCCACCTCCCCCTGGTCTTGCCAATCAGTTGCTCCTTCACCAATGATTTAGAGTGAGGGACAAGCTTCTTTTCCCTTGTCAGAGCATCACATTGGTGTCCTTGTTGCCATTTTGAAAATGATACTCTGAGCAAGGCAAGAGAAAGACAGGTGAGGGGAGAGCCCAGGGCACTGGAGGTCTCAAAGCAGTGGAAGCTCCTGGAGCAAGGCCTGCTGGGGCCTCAGAGAACTTTTCAGGTTTGACGGAGGAGAAAAGAGCCTCAGTTTACTCCTCTGTCAAAATGAGGGAGCAGGGCCATGTCAGTCCTTCCTTCCCATGGGCAGCCCCATATATTTCAAATGGAAATGGTTTTATTTATCTATTAGTGTTTTTGTTTTGTCTAGTTTTTAATAGAGATGAAGTCTGGCTCTGTTGCCCAGACTGGAGTGCAGTGATGTAATCATAGCTTACTGCAGTCTTTGACTCCTGAGCTCAAACAAAACCTCCAGTCCCAGTCTCCTGAGCAGCTGGGACTACAGATGCCACCACCATGCCTGGCTAACTTTTTCATTTTTTGTGGAGACGTGGTCTCACTACATTGCCAAGGCTATTTTGAATGCCTGACCTCAAAATATCCTCCTGCCTGGGTCTCCCAAAGTTCTGGGATTACAGCCATGCCCATGCCTGACTGATTTCATAATTTTAGAACATTTATTGGTTTATTTATTGCCTTAATGACAAAAGTGACAGGCTAGGGGCCCACAGCCTGGCCAGTCACCCAAAATCTACCCATTAGCTGGCCTTCCAGTTCTCCCACCCATTTTTTGGATTTCTTTTGGACTCAGCTTGAGGTAGGAGCTCCATGAGGCTACCCTGAGCCCTGGGGGCCAGGACCCTGGGCCAGAACTGAGCTCAGAACTTCCTCTGGCCTCAAGATACTCAAAACAGAATCTGCTTCCCGGCCTGTGGGTTCTAACAGGGTAGTCTGGGAATAAAATCGGCTTCCAGGCCTGGCCCACCTCTCCAACTGAGGCAAGAAGGGATGACCAGGAAGTGAGGAGACCCAGAGGGAGGTTCCAGGAGAGTCTCAGGCCTCCTTCCTTCCCCAGTCCCACCCAGCCCCTGCCTTCAAGTGGGAGGGGAGGGCCCTGCAAAGAAGTTTCCTGAGGTTCATTCCTTGAGTTGTCACAGTTGCCTTTTCAGAGTCTTCTCCTAGCATGACATGCCCTTATCCCCAGACCTCAGGAAGACCATCCCCTCCCCTCCCCACCCAGAACCTCCTTAAGTATAAATCTAAAAATATATTTATAAATATGCATTCAGGGTCTGTTAGACAAAATTGAACAGTATCAGCATTAAGCGAAACCCACTCTCCTCTCTTTCCTGGGAAGCAGAATTTATTTTACATACTTTTGCCATATTCTGTATTCAACGGAGTATTCTCAGCAATGATATTCCCATAATCATGGGCATGACGTCTGTAGGCATTGCTGTTTCCTTGAAATTTAGTATTCATGACCAACCAAGACAGACTAAATAGAATCAAGCTCACTGCTGTTGTGGACATCTAAGCAAGGAGAGCAGTGTCAAAAATTGAGACAGAAAGCGGCCAGGGCTGACTCCTGGTCTCATCTGGACCTGCCCACCACTTAGAACAAGAAATGATTCCTTCCTCCTGGGAGTGTCCCAAACGCCACAAGTTTGGCACTTTTGCAGGAGACTCCTGTCAGAATATTTTACATGTTGAAGTGCCTAATGGACATTGCTCTTGTCATGAGTTTGGATCCTGAAGAAGCCATCGTATTAATCAGAAACGCAACAGAGATAACAGTTCTTCTTCATCCAAACCCTCCAAGTGCAGGAGAGAGGGAGAGGGGTCACTGAGATGGCTGCTCCACTCCCCAGACTATTCCTAGCAAGAAAAGCTGTTGGGCTCATGCCATGGGCTGCCTACATGGGGTCTAGACCCAGCTGTCCTCATAAGCCCAACAGCCCATGGACCATTCCCGGGACCCTCTATAGAGCAGTCAGCAACCCATAGCTAGTCCTCATAGGGGTCCAGTTCATGAGTGCTGCCCTGAGCCTGGCACAGCAGTCTCCCTGACCTGGCATCCTGGGGGATTCCTCAATGGTCCTCTTCTATACCCTCTCTGGCCATAGAAGCTTGGATGCTATAGGAGTCTCTACAAGCCCCTTACAAACTGAGATATGTATTACTCATTCAGTCCTGATGCAGTGTCAGGGGAGGGGCCAAAAGGCTGCACCCCAAATTCCCCAGAGCCTGTGGCAGAGCTCCCCAGAGACTTCAGTCCTGCAAGGTGATGCCCTTCCACAATGACCTTGACTCTTGCAGGAGGTGGGTTACTGCAGGGGCATAAGCCTCATCACCATCATCCCGCTAATGTTCCTGAATGAGAAGGGGACACCTTCTGGGCAGTAGCCCAGCTGCTGGTCAGCAAGAGGCCTGTGATGCAAGGTGAGTGGATAGATGCCCATGGGACCTCTCACAGCCAGGTAACACTGGCCAGGGGATTTCAACTTGCAGGCAAGGTACCATCTGTCCCCAACTTACTATAAGCCTCCAGGACAGTCCCCTGCTCAGGGTCTCACAGGAGCCTGAGGTTGGACAAAGATGCCTACAGCTTGAGTGAGATGTGTCTTACCCCTAACAAAGGGCATCAGAGCATCCCTGTGGCCATCCTCTGTGTCCTAAAGCAACAGCCTTCTGGCCCTGACCTTGTTGTTTTTCTTCCTGCTGTTCCTTCTGCCTCCCAGCTGGCTACTCTCTCCACCTATGGCCATATGAAGCTCAGATAGTGGTGTCTCCCATCCTGTTTCCCTCCCCCATGCCTAATTCCACATCCAGGAGATGACCACACACTCTTCATCACGCACTCACTCACTCACTCCACCATCGGCACATGGCCCCAGCTGGATTCCACACAGCCCTCACCTGCCATGGCTCTTCTTATGGCTCAAATAGAGGCCTACACTTATGGAACCTCAGCCCAGGATGCTGCTGGGCAATGCCCTCAACCAGGCTCTAGGGGACCTTCCCGCCTCTCCTCCTTGAGGTCACTTGGTGGGGTCACTAAATAGGAGGATGGGAGGCCTTGGGGTCTGGGGATCTCTGCTAGTGCCCAGCTCTTCCAGCTCAGTGACTCCCATCTTGGGAGCAGGCTCTGAATTCTTGGGGCCTGAGGGCTACTCAGAAACCTATACTCTAGGATGTCTCAGACTCCAAGTTCACCACAAGCAAGTTTTAGGGAATGTGTTCCAAGCGCTGATGAAGCACGTGGTGAAAGGACCTCATCTCCTTTCCAGAAGCCATGGATCCCATGGAGTCAGGGGAAGAGGGGAGACCCTAGTTGGGAGCCCAAGTCCCAGGTAGTACCTAACCTGGGATGTGGGGGATCTCCACGGATTCAGAGTTTCGTTTCCTCTTCCTTCCCTAGAGAGAACAGAGGCACAGGAACAGGGCTGAGCTTCAGCTGAGTAGGGCTAAGGGAAGTGTTTTCACCAGGCATTTGTGCATGGGGCAGGTGGGGGGAAAGCCCAGTTCACTACCCTGTGTTTTGCCCCTTGGGAAGTGTCTACAGAGAGGCCTAGAATAGGGAAGTTTTCAGAGTAGCCTGGGGGAACTTAGTACCTCTGCACCTTCCATCAGGACAAGAAAGAGTTGTGCATCCAAATTCTCATCTTAAAGTAGCTCTCACTGTGCCTCATTGACAGAGTAAGGATGCACATGGAATTTCCGGGCCAGGGCCCTCCTGCTCAACATGCTGACTCCCCTAGCCCAGGAGTCCAGCTCCTCCAGGAGGACCCAGCTTCCTCTGACCTCATATAAGGTCCAGGCAGGTCCTTGCAGGGCACATAAGCCAGGTCCCACCCGAGAGGGGGTCCCATGGCACAACCCTGGCATCATGGGCAGCCTAGGCCAGGACCTGTCTTGGGAGAAGCCAGGGAAACCCCAAGCCCTTGAGAAACCCCTTCTCCTGGTAGCTACATGCCCGCTGAAATTAGTCCACCCCTGTGAGATGCTGTAGGACCTTGTCTGAAGCAGCCTCATGGGAGTGTCTCAGTCCATGCTGAGCAGCCTCAGGTACTATCAACCAAGGCTCCAGTGGGCCCTGCGGAGGCCACTGACCCCCAGCCTGGAAGGACCAGGTATTCTTATACCTGCTATCCCCAAAACCCCCTAGCGGGCTTACCCTGAGGCTCTGGAATACCTACATTCTGGAGGGTGAGTACATGTCCACAACTATTGTATAAATGGCATTCAAAGTGCACAGAAGTTCCCATGAGTTCAATGGTGCCCAAGGAAAGCACACAGGACAGACCCAGTCTTGCCCAAAGACAGTGCTCACACTGTTCACGTGATTCACTAGACATGCTTCATAGATAAGGCAGGGGATGTGTGCCAGACCTCTCCAAGCTCCTCCCCCAACTATTCTGCTCCTACTTTTGAAGGCCTCTCACTCCTGAGCACTCCTCCAAGGGTGTCAGAACATGCCCCGAATCAGGAAGTAGAGAGAATCAGTGTTCCATACCCAGAGAGCATTCAGGAGAGAGCCCAGATGGGACTCCAGCCCAGAGCCCAGAGTTCTGTTGAATGTGACAACGTCCAGACCTGACATGGCATAACAGCCCCAAAAGGCAGAGGGGCTTAGTGCCTGGGACATCTCACTCACAGTGGAGACTGGCTCCATGTTAGAGTGACAAAGGGGCTTGAGTGATAGTGAAGGCCTCTACCACCTGAGTTCTGGACCAGGCTGAAGCCCAGGCAGAGTAGCCCTGGAGTGAGAGCATAAGGCAGGGAGCCTAAGCCATCCTGAATCCCGGGCAACCCGGTCCATAGGGCCCTACCCTGTGATGGCCAGATCAGCTCAGTGAAGAAGCTGACCAAGTATACTTTCCTTTCTGCTAAACCTGAGGAGTTCCCCCCAGGAAGTCTCTGTGCCTGCAGTAAGTGTCCCAGCACACAGTCCTCTGTGGGTATCTCCAAACATTGAGACCCTCCCCAAGGGAGACAGGCTGGCTTTCCCTAGCCCACCAGTTCAGCTCTAGCAGTTCATAGGGCAGCATCTCTGAAACAGGAGTCTGGTCCTCTCCCACCCTTGCCTGGCTGAGCAGTCCCCAAAGCTGAGACCCAGCCCTATGAGGGGGCTTCCACAGAGTGCAGGGAAGCAGGTTGCTTTCAGGAGATCTGGGGGTCAGGGTATGACCAGTCTGTCCCTAGCTCAGAACAGACCATGGGTTGTTTGATGATTTTTGTGCTGGAATTTACTCCCAATGCTCCTCATGCATCTGGATGTATGTCAGGAGCTAAAGGTTTCTATGGTACAGCTTCGAGAAAGGACCCGTCTCCTCCATATTTTCCCTAGGAAACCAGTTCCATAGGACAGGCCCTGCCTTGCAAACCTACTGGAGCTCCAATACCAGGATCTGCTCAGCCCACTGAAAATGCAGACACAACCCTCTCTGGTGATGCCTGCATCTGACCTTCCTTGGGGCCAATGACCCTTATGACCCCAAAGAAGCCAGGGCAGCACTCAGAAAGCTGCCTAGAAGTCCCAGACAGTTCCTCAACCATATAAAATCAATGTCAACAGGGAAGCTGGACACTTGGAGGCTGCTGGTGAGGAGGATGAGTATAGCATCCTCAAAGCCTTAGCCAGTCAGCAGTATGACTTATTCTTCATGCTGTCCAACCTATGTGGCAGAGCCTCCTTCACAGGGCACAAGTCCCACACCCAGAGTGACCCAAACCAGCCTCAACCTGAGCTCTGGGAGAGGATAGGCACTAGAGATGCCCAGGATGACCACACAGGGGGGACCAAGCCACCCATGGCCCTGACCAGAACTAGAATTTGGCCCAAGGCAGGGTGAGTACCCTTGGAACAGTGTGTGGGTACCTGGGACCTGCTCATGCCTGGAAGGGCCAAGCCAGTGACGTTACCAAGCTTGAAGAGCAACCAATCACCTTGATGAGGGTGGGACAGGAACAGGCAGACCAACCACAAACCTCATCCACTCAAGGAGGCAGAGATGGTTAGGCTCCCACACCATGAGTTTTGAGGCCAAGCAGATGGTGCTGGGGCCCTACTTCCAGGGTACAAGATCTATTCCAGGTCATGGGAATTGGGCAACTGAGGAACCAGAAGGCCAGGTTCCACATCTGTCACCCTTGACAGGTGTGTTTTGTGGTTAGAAATAGGAAATGTGGCCCACTATGTGCAAGGACACTCCAAGGTGAGGAGCAGAGCTGGATGGGAAGGAAGAGCTCCTGGTAGTACTGGAATAGGCCCTAACTGGATCCCAGATCCTGTGGTCTGTCCTCTTTTTCTTTTCCTCTGGCTGCTTAGGATTCTCCATTTTACATTAAGTCTGCAGTCATTGACAGCTTATTAAAGGACTTCTTAACAGCCCCTCTTGTAGCCTCCCCTACGGAAACCTGTAGGAAAGTGTACTACTGTCTCTGCCCAACAGTGAGTGTTCAGACTCTCCAAACTGATAGAGATTAGTTCTTAGGTCTAACTTAGTCATGATATCATGTCACCCAGATCCCACATTGTCTTCTGGGGGGCCCAGATGAGGTGTGGTTGAAGTCTGCTTTAGAAGTTTATCTTCTCTAGGGTGCTTGCATAAAATATGGCTTTAATATTCTAACCAGCAAGGGGATCATCTGGATCTTTGAGCTTCTCATGTCTATGTGTACTCCTCTCCTCTGCTACCCTCTCCTTGTATCCAGGTGCACATGGGGAGTTTATTCCTTTGGATCTGGGGGGTGGTACAGGCCAGCTTGTCCAACATATCACTGGTGGATGTGGATTTCCCCAGCAGACAAACTGACCATGTCCATCAGAGTGAGAAATCCCACTCTCCATATTCTGCATGTAGTACTATTTGATGATATCTGGCTTTGGCATGTCATCTTTTAAAGACAATCTGTATCATGAACTTAAATGGGCAGGTAATACTCTAGGCCTAGGATGCAGGTATGACAGTCATTCTTTAATATCCTGCAAATTTGGCACCCTTCAGTCTACTTGAAACTCATGTGGACCCCAGGGCATCAGCAAAACTTTGAATGGCCTGGCACAGATTTTGTATTTTTCTCATATGTTTCTTTGGTAATTCAGATATATAGATTATCTACAAGACATGCCTGACACAAAATGGGAAGTCTACGTCCTTCCAGTTTTGCCTGTTTTAGTTATTGAAATCAAGTGAGGTTGCCAACTTGAGAGTATATGGAGGCAGTAGTACTTTTTAGGTGGAAAAGAGGACCACCACAGTCTCATGAGACCCAGCTCTTTTATATGTCCCTGTTCTTGAGACCCTGGGCAACTGCCTTAGATGGTACGTGATTCCCCTTTCTTGACACAAGTTGAAACTCCCTTCCAAGGAATCCTTATTCTTGTAGGAAACACTGGATTTCCTGGTCTCTTCAAAATCTGGTCTGGGAGAGACAGAGAAATGTAGATGCACCTTGAAACTACTCACATGGTCTACCTCAGTGTTTTCAAGAACCTCCTACCCTGCCATGCCCTAAGCATGACCTTAATAACATTACTGAGAAACAAAGCTGAGGGAGAACAAACAGAAAACAAAACAAAACAAAAATATCAGACTAAAGTCTTAACAGTGATTACCTTAAATGTAAATAGCCTAAAATAATCAAGAGACAAAGTGGATTAATAAACATGACCATGTATACGCTCTCTAGAAGAGACTCACTTTCAATATAATAATACATAGATTTAAAGTACAAAAAGTTGGGAAAATGCAAGTATTCATAAAGAAAACACAAGTAGTTATATTAATACCAGATAAAATAGATTTTAGAGAAAAGAACATTATTTGAGATATAGGAAGAAATTAAATACTGATAAAAGAGGCTTACAAGTGGTCGCTCACACCTGGAATCCAGCACTTTGAGAGACTGAGGTAGGAGAATCACATAAGCCCAAGGAGTTCAAGACCAGCCTGGGCAACATAGTGAGACCTTGTCTCTACAAACAACAACAAAAAAAATCAGCCAATGTGCTGGTGTCCACCTGTAGTTCCAATCAGGGAGGCTGAAGTGGGAGGATCATTTGAGCCTAGGAAGTCAAGGCCACAGTAAACCAGTATCATGTGTCTGCACTCCAGCCTGGGTGAGGGAGTAAGAAAGCCTTTCTCAAAAAAAAAAAAAAAATTAAAAATTGATAAAAGGCTTAATCTATCCAAAAGGCATAAGCAATTCAAAATGTCAAAATGTGTACCAACCAACAAGTCTGAAAAATGTGAAACAGAAACAGAAGAAATTGAGAGAAGAAATACACAATTAGACAAATACACAACTATATAGTTGGAGACTTTGACATTTCTCTCTAAAAAATAGAACAGGGAATATTTCAATAGGAAATATGCAAAAAGGTAGAACAATTAAACACCATCATGGGATCTCATGGTATTTAGTTGACATTTGCAAAACAATTTAACCAGCAACATCAGAATATGTATTCACTCTTGAAGAGAATGCATATTAAGTTAAAATCATGTGCACTGATATGGAAATATGTCAAAAATATATAGTGTGAGAAATAGCAAAATAAAAAATGTAGTATAGGTTGTTTAAAAAAAACCTATCTGTATTAATGAATTTATTGAAAATATCCAGAAGAATAAATACAAACCTGTTAACAACAATTCCTTCTTTTTTTAACATTTTTTAAAAATATGCGTGGTACAATTCAGGGTTAGGCATGCAAGTGGACATCGTACAGGAAAAGTTTGGGCCTTCCTTTGATCCTCACTTTGCCTGGTTTGAGAGCAGGTACCCTTATTGATGTTTTGTACCTTCCCTCCCCCACCACAGTAGTCTCCAACTACTTTCAATCCCTTTCTTACAGTATTATAGTAAATGTTCAGGATGACTTATGAGTGAGAACATGTGGTACTCTCTTCTTTGTTTCTGTGACAGATCACTGAGTATGAGCAACTCTAAATTCATCCAAGTTGCTGTGAAGTCCATATGTGTGTCCTTCTTTTGATGTGTAATATTCCACTGTGTATATGTACCACATATTTTTTATCTAGTCCAGTTTCAATGGGCAGCACAGTTGGTTCCATGTTTTTGCTGTAGTGAATAGTGTTACAATAAACATGCATGCATGTGCAGGTATCTTTTTTGTAGAATGATTTGTGTTCCTCTAGGTATATTCCCAGTAGATGTTATATGAAAGGTCAATTTTTGTTCTTTTAGAAATCACCACACTGTTTTCCATAGAGGTTGAACTAGTCTGCATTCCCACCAGCAATGTAGAAGCATTCCCTTTTCTTCGCATTTTCACCAGCATCTGTTATTGTTTGATTTATTAATGATGGCAATTCTTACTGGGGTTAAGTGGTATCTCAATGTGGTTTTGATTTGCATTTCTCTGATGATTAATGAGGCTGAGCACTTTTTCATGTGTCTGAACAATTCCTTCTTAGAAGGGAGTGTGTTTGGAGGGAAGGGATAAAAGAAAGACTTTCATGTCATAAACATCTGTATGATTTGGCCTTTTTTACAGTATGTATTTCTTTTATAATTAGAAAAAGAAAAAAATGAGTGTCATGACCATTTGGTAAGAGGGCAACAGTCTTATTTTCATCAATATTTGTATTGTATGCTAGTGTAAACACAAATCTGTAAGAGAAAGCCCAGAGGAATAATTAGGGAAAAGAAATTACAGCTACAAAAAGTGAGGATTATCTGTGGATGAGAACAAATTTCGAGGTGAGGACTGGTCAGGATCTACCACTGCTCCAGCTCACTCAGAAAACCTAACACCCAGCCAGGGTAAAGACAGAGGACAGGGAAGGCCAAGTGCCACCTAGTGCCTTCTCCTACCTATATGTGCAAGTTTTCTATCACCAAGTAGAAAACGGACACAGAATGGGACACGTACCCTTGGGGATGTGGGCAGAGAGACACAAAGTAAAATATGAGATAAGCACACACATTATTAACGGGCAGACTTCTAGGTTAAGATTAGAAATGCATCAAAAAATTTGTGTGAAATTAATAAAGCTACTCAACCTGTCTGAGCACCACTTTCCTCAGTTGTAAAGTGGAGGTCACAGGCTACTTCATCAAATTGTTGGGAGAGTTAAATTCACTAAAATATTAAAAATGTCTGTGACTGCAAGTGTTCATATTATTAAAATAGTATCAGGCTTCAAATGGCATCAGAATGAGAAGATTCTGCAAGTAACTAGAATTCTTCAAGGCGCCACTGGAGAAGAGGAACACTGGGCTACATGATACGTATCTGGATGACATGCAGTGACTTAGGTAGTGAGGCTGGAATCCCTAAAAAGTGTTAAAATACGGTTATACAACTGGCTCCCAGGAATCTGGAACAAGCCTGGCAACCCAGCAGATACTACAGAGTGTAGAGAGGAGAGCAGAGAAAGGTAGAGCCACAAAATCCAAGCAAAAGACACCAAATCACAAGGAGCACCAAGCTCTGTGAAGAGCAGCTGTGTTGGCAACAGCACTGCCCTTCTGAGATGGCTGTGGGGACTGAGAGCACAGTGTTTTTGCAGCCACACACACAACAGCAGAGATCACAAGACTCTCCTCACCACAAATCACCATTTTAAGATGTACCCTCACATTACAACATCCCTATACAAGACTTGTGGGCAAGTATAATCAGAACTTGCACCTAAAGAGGGGAGAGGAAGGAGGATGAGAATACTGAGGGACAGAGGAGGGATGTATGCACCTGGCCACACAGACTGTCCCCACAGGCCCTATTTAAAATGGGATAGCCCTAGTGTTGTGATCTCCCTATACTTCCTCATCCTTGCCATGTTCATAGATGCCACACGTTGTTTTTTCTTTCTTCCTTTCTTTACAAAGACACCAATGAACTCATACGTAATTAAAACTGAAGGGGTAAAATCTTCACCAAGTACAATGATAGGGTCCCATTTCTGTGACCACGTTTTTTGTTGTTTCATAGCATCCCATATTTTAGAATCACAAATAAAATCATTGGAACATGTGGCATGAGCAATGTCTTGTTTTCATGTAGATTAACACCCGGGTTTTTCACATGTAATATAGCAACATGAAAACTGGTTCCTTCGGGAAATTAAAGACTTGTCTCAGAGATTATGGGAATTTAGGGACATCAAATTATTATGAGGCTACATGGAAGCAGAAGTGCTCCTGGAGGTTTCCACTATATAGAAAGAAAAATTAGCAGGTGGTCCCCACGAGGTAGGCCCTTCCTTCACTGCTGTGGGTGAGCAGCCTTCCATCTAAGGCAGAGTTGCTATACTGATGGGTTTCAAATGTCCCCCAAGTACTCCTCACCTTGAAAGTCATTGCCCCAAAGCTGGAACAACTGTCTGTTCCTGAGGGATCAGGTCACCATCTATGTTTCTGAGACACTGTCCAGTCAGGCCTTAGTTGAGATGAGGTCAATGACTCCAAGTATAAAATGCCTGAACCACCATCAGCTTCAAGCTGTTTTCAGGTCTGCTGAACTGGGCTGGTAAAAATGGCCAGTAGACATGTGTCTGAGATGAGGGGTTTTCTCCTGTGCTCATACCAGATCCCAGGTGATGCTCTCTCATGCCTCAACTTCTACATCCAGGAAAAAGGCACCAGTGAGTGTAACATTTCCAGGAAGCCAGAGCCCAAGACCCCCAAGTTCTGAAGTTGTGTGTGCTGCACCAAGATTTCTCCCTCCGGAGCTGGACTGGCCTGTGGCTGCAGAGAGCAAAGTCAGCGTCACAATGGGCGGTGTCTGGGATACCACCCATTCCCACTGAGGCTTAGGCCACAGGTGGCGCCCTGGAATCCGCTGCTCTGGAGAGACCCGGGACGGGTGGAAAAGACTCCGAGCTGCGCAGGGATGGGGTACTGCGAGCCCGACCGAAGTGGGCCAAGACGAGGTGCACTTTGAGTGTCACCGTCCCCACTGCCCGACTGGACGTCCCTCTCTGAACTCACTTCCTGTGGAGAGGTGGCGGCAGGGAGTCAGCGGCCAGCAGATCTTGACAGTGGCAGGCCCAAGTCACCTGCCCCACCCCCCAGGGCTTCGCACAGCCTTCGGCCTGTGAGCGCCTCACGACCTAAAACTGGGAGCCCTTAAGACGCTACTGTTTCCGTCATACCCAGCGAGGCAAATGCTGGAATTGCAGTCCTGCAACCCCGCGGCCTAACTAACTGGGAAGCCCTGCAGTCCCCGCGACCAGGACTAGGAGCCCTTGAGACACTAGAGCATACTTGTCGAGGCGCGCCGCGTCCTGTCCCTCTACCCGCAGGGCTGATTTCGTTTTTAGGATGTCACTTCAGTTTCTTCTAAAGCGTAGTCTGGAGCTTAGATGTGGGATACTAGACTTCCAATCTTACTCTCATCTCATTCTTAGTCTCTGGGAGAATTCTGTGTATTTGAATAATTGACAGAACCGAACATATAATGATGGACCTTCACCTGGTGCTTACCAGACCTCTTGGCTTTGCCAAACATCCTCATTTTAAACCTGTGGCAATGTTTCTTTGGTTACTGTTGGCCAACTTGGGCATTTGTACGTATGTTGAGGTGTGTTTTTACCCCAACTTGTCAAAAAAGGGCTGTTCTCATTCCTTAGAGTTCAGCTTCATGCGCTGTCTGCATGAGCGCCCTACTTCATGCCTTGCTCAGCACTTTATGTACCATCTGCTTATTTTCCATTACAATATGTGACCGAATATTTATCCTAGGAAAGTAGGTAGCATCATTTAATCCTTGCCATTCTTGAAGCTGAAATGGGAGCTTACTCATGTTTCATTGTATTCATTGCTTATTCATGTATCTAGCTCAAGCTTATAATGTTTAAGGGTTACTATTCTTTTCACAAATTATTTATGCCTAGTCTTTATTCCTTATCTGCTAAGAATTTTAATAAGGAGAATATTCTGTAATTTGGGAATATGAGACTTCAGTCTGGAACCACACTTTTTTTCTTTCACCAGTTTGCCTAGAACTCCTAATTTTTACTGTATTTCTTCTTATATCTTCAAGTATTGTACTATGTCCATCATGTCAATAATTAGTGACAGATTAAAGGTAGTCTCCTTTCCTATCCTTTCCCCTAACAACCCAAATTCTCTTTCTATAAGAAACCTTTCTGTCATTTCTTTCCAGAGATTCTATGCTTATACTTAGTGTTAATACTCTGATTCTCCTGATGGAAAACTATCATGTTCCTTACTATTTTAAAATCAAATTAATACTTTCCATGTGTCTTATATTTTCTCTCAGAACATACAGAGCTGCCTTTCTTAGTTCGGATTCTCCAAAGGCAGTCTGAGCTTAGGGAGTTTATTAATTTTTCCATGGTAGAGGCTTTCTAGTTGGTGTTAATGTGGAATACACAAGGGTGAGATCCTTTCTAGCTCAATTGCTAAAACAAATATCTACCTTGTAGCTCACATGTCTGTACAGAAATATTTGGTATAATTGGAGAATTGTTATTCCTGTAGAAACAGTACCGTAGAAACAGTACCACAACTTGAAGAGTATAGCCCACTCTTCTATGGGAGTTATGTTGGTTGCTCCTGCCCAGGTGTAACTCTTCACGGGTAATAAGGTGTCCTACAGTTTAACCAGTCTCACTAACATTTATTTGAAGTAAAGGAATTGTTTGTATCTACTAAAGTCTAAAAGACATAGACTGCCAAGCCTATAATCCAGTAGTACACACAAAAATATAAAAGTTACACCTTGGATAAGTAATTAATCAAATAAGATAACAATACAAGTGAGTGGGTTTGGAATTTCCAGAAATCTTGAACTTCTGTTATTTTGTGTAAGAAATGCTTCATGATAATAGATAAACTAAAGCTAAAAACAGTAGAAAATCTTCTATTACTATCATTTGACAGTTTAAAACTGTAAATGTGGTAAATATTTGGATTAGAGTGGATGTGAGCTTATGTTCCACTTTTGCGTTGTGGGAGCCCATTTTCTTCTGTGTACCTGTTTTTTCTAATGCCTCAGTCAGGCATCTTACATAATCTGTGAGATAGGAGGAGCAAGAGAATGTGAGACAAAGCATTTCAAATACAGTGAACTATGTCTTCTCAAAGGTGCACATGCCAAATAAGATAATGCTAAATAAAGATGCTCACCTTCTGGAGACAACACTGCTGACTTTATTCAATTGGGCATTCTCTTAATTCTGTGGTTGAACAAGATAGATCTAAAAGTGAGGCAGGACCCTTTTGCATGTTGGAAGGAAAACAATATGTTACCTCAAGAACCTGAATTTTTTATTAAGAATCTGAAACGAGTTGCTTTTTCATTGTCTAATGGCTCTAATGAAATCTTTATATATAGCTATATATATATAGTTATATATAAAACATACATATAAATATATGTATATAGCCATAACATATATATATATATATATTAGAGTCTCAAACCACCCACATTCTCATAATACAGGATGAGTGTTCATCTATATCTCCAACTTTCTATACTGAAATAATAGCAGAAAAAGGCATTGAGTTTCTTTTCATCTAAAGCTTAACCCACACATGCAGACTCTGCAAATACTATATATGTGCACAAAAGTTCTTTGAATGTGCCAAATAAACTAAGGAGGAATTAGAAGTAAATGTAAATGTAGTCAAGCAACAATCTCAGTTAATGGCAAACTACAATAAATCAAACATCTGCCTTCTTCCTTGGCAGCCTTATTGAATATAGCACTGCTTTTTCCCCATCACACTCACAATCCATATCCCGCTTTGTTTCCTTCATAGTAGTTATCCCAACCTGACTGTCTCTGCACTTAAATACAAACTGCAGCAGGGCAGGAACTTGTTTATTACTGTTCCCTCCATGGCTAGGATTATGCCTGCCTGATGCTCTGTGGAAATAATGGTCAGGTAGTCAAGTGCATGGAATATTACTGCTATAAGAAAATCTTTTATCATTGATTAGAGAAATGTCTTTAGTGCTTATAAGATTATTTGCTTGGAATTAAAAAGACTCCTGAAACCAGATTTAGGTGAACTAGTTTATTGGTGGGGGTGGGCTGAAAGAAGTATCCATCCCCAGAGCATCAAAAGTGAGGGGACAAAAATTGAGGCAGAAAAAAACCAAATGTTAGATGACTTCAGTTACCCATAACTTTACCAGAAAGTACACCTCTTCTTTATCACATAGGTAAAATAAAATGCTGTACTAAAACATTTTTTGATGAGAAATGCATTTAAAATTCTCACGCAATGGATTTTTTAAATGTAAATATCAGCTATCTTTTTAAAGGACTCAATACACAAAGACTCCTATAGACTCAAAGTAAAGAAATGGAAAAAAAAATTCCACAGAAATGGAAACAAAAAAATGAGGAGTAGCAATTCTTATATTAAATAAGACAGACCTTAAATTAACAACAATAAAAAGGACAAAGAAGGGATCAATCCAACATGAAGCTATAACAACTTTAAATGTATATACACCTAACACCAGAGCTCCCAGCTCTATAAAACAAAGTCCACTAGACCTAAGAAAAGAGAGAGACAGCAATGCAATGATAGTGGGAGACTTCAACATTCCATTGAAGAAATAGATCATTAAGGCAGAAAGTCAACAAAGAAACATTGGAGTTAACTGGACCCTAGAGCAAATGGACCTAATAGACACCTACAGAGGATTGTACCCCAAAACTATAGAACATATATTTTTGTCATCAGTACATGGAACATTCTTCAAGATAGACCATAGGACACAAACTAAGTCTCAGATTTCAAAAAAATTAAATCATATCAAATACCTTATCAGACTACAGTGGAATAAAACTAGAAATTAACTTCAGGAATAACTTGCAAAACCAAACAAAAACATAAAAGTTAAACAATCTTCTCCTGAATGATCTTTAGGTCAAAAATTAATTCAAAATGAAAATTTAGAAATTCCTCAAAATGAATGATAACAATGACACAAGTTATCAAAACTTCTGGGATACAGCCATAGCTATACTCAGAGGAAATTTTATAGTATTTAAGACCACATATTGCCAACCTAACATCACACTTCAAGGAACTAAAAAACATGAACAAACAAAACCTAAAGCTAGCAGTATAAAATAAACAATGAACATCATAGCAGAACTAAATGAAATGGAAACAAAAAACTACAAACGATAAATGAAAATAAAATTTGGTTCTTTGAAAAGATAAACAAAATTGATAGATCACTAGCTAGATTAAATAAAAATTGAAGAGAAAGGATTCAAATTAGCTCAATCAGGAATGAAAATAGGGACATAACAACTGATACCATGGAAATGCAAAAAATCATCACAGAATACCACTATGTAAACTAGACAATATAGAGGAAATAAATAGATTCTTTGAAATATACAACCCCCAACCTTGAATTTGGAAGAAACAGAAACCCTGAACAAACTGATGATAAGTAGTGAATTTGAAAGAGTAATTTAAAATCTCCCAGCAACAATGAAAAAGTCCGGAACCTAATGGATTCACAGTTGAATTCTACCAGACTTTCAAAGAACTGGTACAAATCCTACTGAAGCTACTCCAGAATATTGAAAAGTGTGGAATTTTCTTTAACTCATTCTATGAATGTAATATCACCCCAATACCAAAGCCAGAAAAAAAAAACACATAAAAGAAAACTACAGACCATATTCCTGATGAACATAGATGCAAAAATCCTCAACAAAATACTAGCAAACCAAATTTGACAGCACTTAAAAAAAAAAAATTCATCATGATCAAGTAGGTTGTTTCCCAGACATGCAAGGATGGTTCAAAATATGCAAGTCAATAAATGTGATCAACCACGTAAACATAATTAAAAACAAAAATCATAGAATCATTTCAATAGTTGCAGAAAAAAGCATTTGGTAAAATCTAGCATCCCTTTATGATTAAAACCCTCAGCAAAATAGGCATAGAAAGAACATTTCTCAAAATAATGAAAGCCATATAGGACACACACACAGCCAATGTCATCCTGAATGGAGAAAGGTTGAATACAGTCCCCCAAAGTACTGGACCAATGGATGCTCACTTTCACCACTCTTATTCAACATAGCAATAGAAGTCCTAGCCAGAGCAATTGAGCAGGAGAAAAAAAGAAAGGGTATCCCAATTGAAAAAAGAAGAAGTTATACTATTTCTGTATGCTGATGGTATGATCTTTTATCTAGAGAATCTTATGATAACTCCAAAAAGACAGAAATAGATCTTAATAAATAAATTTGAAGCCGGGCTCGGTGGCTCAGCCTGTAATCCCACGCCTTTGGGAGGCTGAGGTGAGTGAATTGCCTGAGCCCGCGGGTTCGAGACCCGCCTGGGCAGTGATACCTCATCTCTACAATAAATCAAAAAAATCAGCTGGGCGTGGTGGCGCATGCCTGTAATTCCGGCTACTCGGAAGGCTGAGGCGGAAGGATCGCCGGAGCCCAGCAGGCCGAGGCTGCGGTGGCCGGGAGCAGCCACTGCACTCCAGTCTGGGCGACAGAGTGAGACTCCAACTCAAAAAAAAAAAAAAAAAAAAAAACCTGGAGGCATCACATTACCCGACTTTAAATTATGCAATAGCCAGGCTCTGTGGCTCATCCTGTAATCCCGCGCCTTGGGAGGCTGAGGTGAGTGGATTGCCTGAGCCCGCAGGTTCGAGATCCGCCCGGGCAACTTGGTGAGAACTCATCTCTACAAATCAAAAAATTAGCCAGGTGTGGTAGTGCAAGCCTGTAGTTCCAGCTACTTGGAAGGCTGAGATGGAAGGATCGCCGGAGCCCAGCAGCTCGAGGCTGCAGTGGCCAGGAGCGGCCTCTGCACTCCAGTCTGGGTGACAGAGTGAAACTCCAATTCAAATAAAAAATAAATAAATAAATGAAATAAATTATGCAATAAGGATATAGTAGCCAAACTAGTATGGTACTACTACAAGAGTAGACACATGACCCAATGGACCAGAATAGAGAATTCGGAAATAAAACCAAATAACTACAACCAACCGATCTTTAACAAACTAGACAAAAACATTTACTGAGGAAAGGGCACCCTATTCAACAAATGCTGCTAGAAAATTTTGGATAATTGCATGCAGAAAAATGAAACTTGATCCTTATCTTCTTTCACCATATATAAAAATTAACTCTAGATGGATTAAAGACTTAAATGTCAGACCTGAAACCATAAAAATCCAGAAGAAAACGTGGGAAAGACTCTCCTGGACGTTGACCTGGGCAGCGAATTTATGGCTAAACCCCCAAAAGTAAATGCAACAAAAAAGTGGGACTAACTGAAACAAAATAACTTCTGCACAGCAAAGGAAATAATTAACAGAGTAAATAAGCAACCTATAGTATGAAAGAAGTTATTCACAAACTATACAAATGACATAAGACTAATATCCAGAATCTATAAAGAGCTCAAATCAGTAAGATAAAAGCAAATAATCCCACTTAAAAGTGAGCAAATGACATAAACAAGCATTTCTCAAAAGAAGGTATACAAATGGCCAACAAAATTTGAAAAAATACTCAACATCACTCAGTATCAGGAAAATGCATTAAAAACCACAATAAGATGCCACTTTACACCAGTCAGAATGGTGATTATTAAAATGTCAAGAAACAATAGATGCTTGCATGGATGCAGTGAAAAGGAAACACTTATTCATGGTGGGAGTACAAATTAATACAACCTCTATAGAAATCCGTATGGAAATTTCTCAAAGAACTAAAAGTAGTTCTACCATTCAATCTAACAATCCCACTACTAGGAATCTTCCCAAAGGAATAGAAGTTGTTATACAAAAAAGACACCTGATGTTTGTTGGATGTTTATTGCAACACAATTCACAATTGCAAATATGTGGAACCAACCTAAATGCCTACCAACTGATCAGTGGATAATAAATATAACATGGAATATTATTCAGTAATAAAAGGAATGAAATAATGTCTTTTGCCGCAACTTGGATGAAATTAGAAAACAGTATCCTGAGTGAACTAACTCAGGAATAGAAAACCAAACACCACATGTATCCACTTATAAGTGGGAGCCGAATTAAAGATATGCAAAAGCATGGAGAATGGTATAATGGATACTGGGGACTCTAAGGGGAAAGGGGAAAGGGTGTAGGGACAAAAAAATCACCAGTTGGGTACAATGTGCACAGGTGGGGGTGGTGGGTACACTTAAAGCCTAGACTTCTTCACCACTATATGATGCACCCATGTAACCAAAAACTATTTGTACCACCTAAAGCTATTGAAATACAAAAACAATAAAACAAAAGAACTTAAAAATTTCCACTCTAGTGGTAGACTGCTAAACTTTTTCTCATACTTGTAAGATTTCACATATATTTTAAGGATTTTAGATTCATAGAAACTTTTTTCTAATGAATTTAAACTTGAGAAAATTGCTTGATGACTTTTCCTGATAATTATTTTGTCTTGATTTTTAACTACACTAGCTCTTGGTATCAATATATTACTAATATCTATTCCTTCATATATTTACTCTATAAGTGTAAGAGATTGGAAGTTTCAATAACATTTCCAAAGTTCAGCCTGACAATGTTAATATCTAACTAGAAATATTAGAAACCACAAGCGGCAATATACCACTTATTTTATGCTTTCTGTCCAGCTTTTGTGTTCCAAGTCTGCTTTCCCTGAGTTATGGCAATAGGGAAAACAGAAAGGGGCTGCTATCAGAAAAAAATCATGTACTCTTTAATCATGTGGAATCTTTCTCACAGCTTGGGGCCCCCTTGAAGTCATTGCTGAGATAGAGTTTGGGGTGTGAGTTGTGTGTAAGGATGGCAAGACTAGGCAGAGACCAAGAGAACTGGGAAATGGGCCCAAGAGAGCCTTCACTAACCTGATGGGGCAGTCCAGAGCTAGTATTTCTCCTAACCTTCCTCCATTAGGAGACAATGGTCACGTCTCCACAGGCTATCTTACTTAGACACCAAATACAGGCTGCTCTGGGATATAGGATCCAGGTAAAGCACCTCTGGCCAGCTGAGACTAACTTTGAAGTGACGGGGGCCTAGCAGCTATCTGTTGAGAGTCCTGCAGCTGAGAATCAAGCCCTTCCTTGAAGGAAGGCCTGGAAAGAGCCTCTGCATGTTTACACAGTGGCTTTATTTCCAAAGATGATAACTCTTTGTTGCTGGTATGAGGGGATGGAGGGGGTATGATTTACCTGCCAGCATTCTCCGCCTCCTTTTCTCATGTGCTCAGATCTTTTGCACGTCTAGATTGTCACTTGTTCCCTCCAAACAGCTGTTGAAAAAGTCAGTTCTGTCCCATGGTGTGTGGTGCACAGCCTGAGTTGCAATGGCAAGGGAGATACAGACTCTAAAATGATGATAATGTTTGTGGTCAGGGCTCTCCATTGAGCAAGCAGCCAAGGGCCAAAGGCAGGTGGGACTGAGTTCATTTAAGAAGTATATCAGTTTGGTCTGATGGATCTCCAAAAACTTAACTTTAACATTTAAAACATACAGGCCTAAATTTTGATAATGTATACATTAATGACAAAAGTTATGAGTATTTTTCTAGACTACTTTTCTTTTTATGAAAAATCAAATGAGTTATCAATATTTGTACATTCTATCAAAGTATACTTATATTTTTTCTTCTAGTTAAATAATGTAGGCAGCTCGCTGCTTAATTTCCATCTACGATAGAAGAAACACTGGGCAGGGTGGCCAAGGCGAGAGGATTGCCTGAGTGCAGGGGTTCACGACAAACCTGGGAAAATTGGCAAGACCTCATCTCTACAATAAATCAAAAAATTAGCCAGACATGATAGTGTGTTCCTGTGTTTCCAGCTACTTGGAAGGCTGAGGCAGAAGTATCACCTGAGCACAGCAGGTCAAGGCTGAAGTGGCCATGAGCGTGCCACCACTGCACTCCAGTCTGGATGACAGAGTGAGACTCTAACCCCCCCCCAAAAAAAGACCCATTTCAGTTGTAGTAAAGTCTAATTGATTACTTAAAATTATTACTGGGAAAGATAAAGCAGCATAGGAGCTAGGATCTCTGAAGAATAGTGTTAACTCTTTATGATCACACATGAGGGGAACCCAAAAAAGTCTAGAATTATCTTTTGGATGATGGACCCCTTGTAGTACAGGATTCCCCTGCTAGGAAAGTGTTCTCAAAACCCGTTGGCATCAGTGTTCCAATTAGTGTTGCTGTGAGAGTTTGCATTCAGCTTCAGTGATTTTTTTTTTATTCTTTCAGCACATTTGTCCATTTCATGATTGGTGGTTTATGAGGGCACCTGTCCACACCACTCTGAGTGTTCAGCAGTTTTTGACCAAAAATGTCATGGCCCCCATGCTCCACCCTTCCTACTCACCCCCTCTTATTCCAAGTGACTTTTTTCCACAGATGAAAAAAGTCCTCAAAGGGAAGGGAAATGTTTTGCCAGTGAAAAAGAGATGGGGAAAAAATGTCAGAAGCACTAAAAGTCATTAAAATTGATGAGTTCAGAAACTATTTTGAGCATCTCAATAGGTGCATTGCATCAGAAGGAGAGTACTTTGAAGGTGACTAAAGTTTAAACATGTAAGAGTGAACACATAATTTTTTTTTCCTGCCTGAAATTTTTTTATTATTATTATTTTTTTTAATTAATTAATTTATTTTTTATTGTAAAGTTGTGGGGTACAGTTAAGGGTTAGGTATACAATTGCGTTTCATTCAGGCACCCTGTTGATATGGGATGTTTCCCCGTACCCAGACAGATATTTGCTACTGTTAATCCCATCTCCCTCCCCCCACCATAGTTTCCCAGTACAGTCAGTCATTTTCGTATAGTATTGCATTGGATGTTTAGGGTTCATTATATGAGTGAGAACATGTGATACTCGGATCTTTGTTTCTGTGAGAGGTCACTCAGTATTATAGACTCTAGTTCCATCCAGGTTGCTGCGAAATTCATGATTTTGTTCTTTTTTATGGCTGCGTAGTATTCCATCGTGTATATGTACCACATTTTTTTAATCCAGTCCTCTTTTGATGGGCAGCACAGCTGTTTCCAGGTTCTTGCTATTGTGAACAATGCTGCGATAAACATGCGTGTGCAGGTATCTTTTTTATAGAGTGATTTGTGTTCTTCAGGATATATTCCCAGTAGGGGAATTGCGGGGTCATATGGGAGGTTGGTATTTAGAGCTTTTAAGAATCGCCACACTGCTTTCCACAGAGGCTGCACTAGTTTACACTCCCACCAACAGTGTAGAAGTGTTCCCTTTTCACCACACCCTCTCCAGCAGCTGTTATTTTTTGAGTTGTTGATAATTGCCATTCTGACTGGGTTAGGTGGTATCTCAGTGTGGTTTTGATTTGCATCTCCCTGATGATTAGTGAGGTTGAACATTTCTTCATGTGTTTGTTGGCTGCTCGGATGTTTTCCTTTGTGAAGTGTCTGTTCATATCTTTTGCCCATTTTATAATGGGGTTGTTTGTTTTTTCCTTTTCAGCACGCTTGAGTTCCTTATAGATCCAGGATGTTAAGCCTTTGTCGGACCTGGAGTTGGCAAATACTTTTTCCCAGTCTGTAGGCTGTCTCCCTGCTCTCGTGATGGTTTCTTTGGCTTTGCAGAAGCTTGCCAGTTTAATAAGGTCCCACTTGTCTATTTTCTCTCTTATGAGCTGTGGGTTTGGGGTT